>JAKSZT010053770.1:22469061-22758202 GCA_026826555.1 Tolypeutes matacus
TATCTATCTATCTATCTATCTATCTATCTATCTATCTATCTATCTATCTATATTTTAAAGTTCAACATGATGGATCTATCAGATTCCCTAACATCAGAATTCAGTAATTTTCAGTGCTGACAGAGTATATAGAACCAAGATTTGTCAACTTTTGATTAGAATGTCAGATACTATAGCAAAGTGTAATCTAAAAAAATGACTATTATTAACTATTTTTGACTAATTTCCAAGCCTATTATTGGCCTTCTGGGAATGCACAAAAGGAACCATTTGTTCATTATTCATTGTGCCTTAATTTGGAAGTGGTTTTCTTTAAACTCCAGTGAATTATTGAAGATAAAAATTTTAAAATGCAACTGGAAATTGATCTGAAACTTCACCCCCACAAATAATGCAGTTTGGGTACCACACTATATGGAATTAATGTCAAGAGGCTATCTTTTCCATAGCCATTTTCCAAATTCAATAATTTAACACTCTCCGTATGAATTAATTGACAATTGTGGTGTCCATTAGAATCTCTGCGGACTCTTCATTAATCTCTTTAAGATTTATAAGGACTCCTGTGGCCATGTATTTTTCCATCTCAGTGTCTCTGTGTCTAGCAGATTCTAGTCCTGATTTTCAAGATAAGAAAAAGTAGGCAGAAATTCCTTTGAACAAAATAATGAGTACAAATGAAGGGGGGTGAGTCTACCGGACATTTTATTTAAGTTTTCAATGAATTCAGTTGATGGATTGGTATTGACTGGTCAAGATTCAGGAACTGGTTGAGTTGAGGAACACTTTAGCTATTTCTGCAGGCACAAGTCAATTCAGGCACCAGCACAAAAACAAAATCAAAACTGCCAAATTGATTGAGCAAACATGGAATACGTTTAGAAGCCCCAGCAATGGTTCCACATTACTTGTTTTCAACCTAGTTCTCTGGGTTAATGAACCTGCTCTCTTATTCCTCTTTTTTATTGCTGTTGAATAAATTGCTGATTGAAATTTCACTTTAACCTGAGGAATTGAAAAAATTTTATCCACAGTATTACAATGAAAGTTGGACTAGGCATAGAGAAAATGCTATTCTGGAGAATGTCTCTCTGGTCAGGATCCCAAAACCCTTGGTCACTGGAAGCTTTACTGCTTTGCAGTGCCCTTCCCCCTCCCGTTGCTTCTCTTCTTTTACTAGCTAAAGAGCTCAAATTTACCATTAGATTGTATGGCGCCCATACTATTTGGCTCTTCTTTGGAAGCAATTATAGCATTTTGACCATCTTAATATCTTCCTTGTGGTTTCAGTTCCTTACAAAGTTATGTATATCACTCTTCTGAAAGTCTCATATATAAAACTTTGAATTTATAATCTCATAATAAATGTCAATAAATATTTGATGAATAAATAAGTGATTGAATTAAACTCACTTTTCATTGCAACTTTTTAAAAAACATTTACTATTTTTTTAAAGAGCCAATGCCCCAAGTCTGTTTAAAATAAGGTTTTAATTTATTCACAAAAAAATACTAGTTGCATATTTTTCAAGAACATTACAGAAAGCAAAATATTGCGATTATATTAAATAAAATAGCTAAAGCAAAAAATGACTGCAAAAAGATGATATACCCATATCGTGTCACTCAACCACCAAAAACCTTCAATGTCTCCTGAACAAAGTCTAAGTTTCTTAGCCTCACATTTAGGGACATGTGTAATCTGCTCCCAGGCTCCCCAAACTCCAGTCCTCCCACTCACACACACCACGTGCCAGCCAAGAGTGGGCCACCACACTGTTAAAGGTTTCTGTATACGATTTTATTCATATTTTACTTATTCATACTTTACTCTGTATTATCTCACTTTGTTCTCAAGACAGGCCTTTGAGTAGTAGCATCAGGTATAGTTACCCATTTATATAGATGGGCAAATTTGTGAGCCTTTTTAATGTCATAGAAGATTAGAATCAAGTTTTGTTGACTTCAAACCCCACGTCTCATTCACAGTGTTGAAATTTTAATGACAGCTATCTAAACCTTTTAATTACTTTTGGATGTGTAACTTATACTAATAAACAATTTTGGGGGGAACATTTTTTGTAGAACACACATAATATCCCAAGTCTTTATTTTATTTTTTCATTTTTCCAACAAGCATTTATTCAGCAAGTATTCAGCACTACAAAAGCAGTATTTCTTTCAGGCAGAAGAGGAAGTTGAGAATGAAGGAATCTAAGGGGCATATGCAATCTGACCCCTGCATGGTAGGAATAAATAATCAAATGCAAATGCATTTGACTTCGAGTTTGTTGTGGTTATAGTTACAAGATATAGTGTTTAATAAGTAGACATGATTTTCTAAAACCCACTTCTTATTTAAGAGGAAAATGTGCCCCCGGAAGACATAGAGAAGCTTGCAAATAATGTGCTTGACATCTACCTACCAATAATTTCACAAAATCTAACCCAAGAACTTGACAAAATAAGGAAACTTATGCAACTCTGTGAGGACTACAGGGCAGAGGAAAACAGGCTAAATAAAACAGCAGATGGAGCCCCAAGGCTTTTGATGAAGGCAAACTTAGCTGAGTGAGTATGATATTAATATTCTCATCTTGATCTAACATATCATCTGCTAAAAGACCACCTGCAAAATATTTGCCTAGGGAGCTATAATGTTCAAAGGGAATTATCTTCCAATAGTTCAGTGCCATAGTGAGGGCTAAGCCCTCTTTGGAGGTGCCTCAGGAAGCTGGGCAACTAGAAGGCAGAGTATAGGGATGTTTTCCTCCTGTCTTCCTAGACTCCGAACAGACTCCAGTGGTCTGTTAATTTTTTTTTACCAATATATGCCAAAATATGCCATATACTGATTATATGCCAATATCTTAGCAGGCAATGGCAATATTGGTGACTTTTTCCCTTTTTATTTACCTATTTTGGGTGCCTTATAAATTTACTGAAATGAGCAGGACTTAAAGAATATAGTAAAAAATATATATGGTTGTGGGGAAATAGAAGAAATGAATACTAGTGCCCAGGGATTAATACAGAAATGGAATAATCTGGGGGGAGTCATGAGAAGGGAAGGGTCCTAGAGCCCCAGTGTGCTCGCAGGGGAAGAAGTTCAGAAATAGAAAAAGATATTACTGCTGGGAAGAGAGGATGGGTGGGGTGAAGAAAGGGGTGGTTTTCAATTTAGCTAATTTTACTCTGGGCTCAAGCATTTCTAAATATGCCTCTACAAGTTCTGAGTTTTCACTCACTTGGTACACTTCTTCCAAAGATGTTTTTTTGTTTTTTTTTTAAATTTTTATTAGAGAAGTTGTGGGTTTACAGAACAATCATGCATCACATACAGGGTTTCCATACACCAGCCACCCTGCCACCAACACCTTGCATTGGTGTGGAACATTTGTTACAATTGATGATAGCAATTTTTGGTAATTGTACTTTTTTTTTTTTTTAACCAGTAGTGACCTTTGCTACAATTGATGAAAAGTTACTAAAATAGTGCTATGAACTATTGTCCATTGTTTTCATTAGGTGTATTTTTCCCATGTACCACCCTAGTATTAAGCCCTGTATTAGTGTCACATGTTTGTTACAATTCATGAAAGAACATTCTTATACAGATATTATTTACTATAATGGTAACATACTTTTTTTTCTAATTCATGGAAGAACATTCTTATATTTGTACTACTGACCACATTCATCACAAAATCATGCTTGTGATTTTAACCTCTGACTGGGCCCCTGAGTGTCTGGAATGTCAAGGAAGCTTAAATAAACCTGAATAAACACAGCCTGAGAATGCAGGCTCTTCAGTTCTTTCTTTGCTCTCTGTGGAGCCTTGACTCTCTCACTACCCACTCCAAGAAGGATATAGAGAGTGCTGTTAAAATTTTGCAAAATTAGTGAACTGAAATGGGTTAAAGATATTTTTTACATTTAAAGATTATTTGTTATATTCCCCCAAACCTCTCTGCTTATGACAAATTAAGAAACAAGAACTATGCCCTTAATTTCCATATCTGGAAAATCTGGATCTACTGGGTATGCATATATATGTGCTTTTATTGGCATTTAAATATACCTGTTTTTCATAATGAACACTTAGGCACTTTGCCTTACTTCAAATTCAAATTTATTTTATAAATAAATCAGTCAAGTTTTCAATTGAGTTGAATGAACTCTCAAGATGAAATAAATGAATGATTTTATATTTATCTAATCTGATATATCAATATCTTATTTTAGGAAAGCAGCAAATGTTCTATTAATTCTTGACAAGACATTGAACAAGTTGCAACTAGTTCAAATCACTCAAGGACGGGCAAATTCTACCATCACACAGCTGTCTGCTGAGATAACAAAAATAAAAAAGAATATACTGCAGGTATTTATCTTTTCATAACTATCCTGAATTCGATTTTAAGTGTGGCGATAGCACAGTAGTTTTTACATATGCCATTGTCATGCTTTCCTTACCTGTCTGATGGATTACTCTAAGGACAAAATAAGATTGTGGTAGTATCATACATTTAATTAATGTCCCACAGAGCTTTCCCAGCATCATTTCATCTAATCGTCTACCAATCCTGGGGGAGAGGGCAGGTGCCACTACCAGTTTGTAGATGAGGAAACAATACTCGGGGAGGTTAAGGCACTTGCCCAAGCTAAATAAATGGTAGATTTGAGGCCAGGGTTTCTCCTAGTTTTTAGGGCTGCCATAACAAATTACCACAAATTTGGTGGCTTGAAAAACAGAAATTTATTTTCTCATAGTTCTAGAGACTAGAGTCCAATATCAAGGTGTTAGCAAGGCTATGCTCTCTCTGAATCCTCTAGGGAGGAATCCTTTCTTGCCTCTTCCAGCTTCTGATGGCCCCAGATGTTCCTTGACTTATAGCAGCAAAATCCTAATCTCTGCCTGCATCTTCAAATGGCTTTCTCCCCTGTGTTTCTCTGTGTCTCGGTGTCCAAATATCTCTCTCCTTTCTCTTATAAGGATACCAGTCAGTGGTTTTAGGGCCCACCCTAATCCAGTATGACTTCATCTGAACTTAATTACATCTGCAGGGACCCTATTTCCGAATAAGGTCATATGCAGAGGTCCTAAGGGTTAGGACTTATACATACATTTTTGGGCAATTCAATTCATCCCACTACAGCAGGGAAAGGAACAGACCTTTAAAAACTCACAAATCAAAAAAATAAAGAGTTAATTGTTGCAAGAATTCTGTAACTAAATATGTATGAACTCTCATCAACTATCCTAAGACTGAAAGAATATCTTACCTAAAAGAAAATGTTCCATCCCGAGTTTGGGGGAGCAAGGCCATGGTTTAGTCCATGTGATGGAAGCTGGGTAGTTGGAGAACAGAGCAGAATCTCGTCCCATCACTAAGCCTTTGATGTAAAGTCTTCTACCGCCAAGAGTCCATCCTCTAGCATATCCCCTTCCTAGTAGATCGGAAGTTAGCCTCTGTTCTTCAGCTGTGTTTTATATATCCAACTACACATACCTGGAAAAGAAAAGCAGCAACAGAACAGAGAATAATGCACCAGGAAACAAAAATATTAGATACAAAAAGGTTGAATATGTATCATAGGGGGAAAAAGGGCCCCCAGGTTTTCCCCTTCTAGGCATATACTCTAGAACAGGGGCCAAAAAGCTACAGCCCACAGGCCAAATCCACCTACTGCTGCCTAATTTGTGTAATCAAGGTAATAAAATTGATGTAAGAAACAAGTATAAGATGTTCATTATTGTTGGTAAGGGGGAAAAATTTGAAGCCATGTCTATCGAATGGATAATTGAAAAATAAATTGTGTATTCAACAATGGGATGCTTTAATGCACTGGTAAAATTAATGAACTAGAACTACACAAATTAACCTAGATGACCTGCATAAGCATAATTCTGAATTTAAAAAGCAAGTTGCAGAAATACACCATATGATATATATTAATATAAAGTCAAAAGAATAAAAAATACTATATATTGTTAGGACTACTTCATGGGAATGACAAATATTAGGTTCAGGATAATGGTTAACTTTAGAGGAAGAGGAGGAGATATGATGGGAATGCTCAACTGAGGACTTTGGCGGTACTGTCAGCGGTTTGCTCTTAAACTGGCTGGTGGGTACATGGATACTTATATTTAGACCTTTTTTTAAAAAAGCAATTTTATTCAGATATATTCATATACTACACAATCAATCCAAAGTGTACATTGAATGACTTTCTGTATAATCACATCTGAAATATTTTCTTATAACATTTTTTATAAATGAAACAGAAAAAGAGAAAGCACTATTTTCTTTTCCTTTGCACTTACCTTATTTTCTGAGAAGTTACTATATCATTTATGTTTTTATTTGTTTCTAGTTACATTAAAGAGGCTTTTCCCTTTCTGGTCTTTAAATCAACAACAGGCTGAAAGTCAAGCCAAGGAGGCTAAGAAGGAGCTGGACCTAACCAAGCAACAGTCAGAGCTGGAGGATGGACTTTCCCTGCTTCAGACTAAATGGCAAAGGAACCAAGACCAGGCTGTCAGTGCAAAAGCTCAGGCTGACTCCGCCCAACGCCAGGCTGGAGGCGTTGAGAAGGTCACTAGTGCTACTACTGCCACCAAGTGCAGATAACTGTTCCTTTGAAGGATAATCCTTGCCATTTACCTGTACTAGTCCATGGCTTAATGGAGAAGGCCCGTAAGGAACCTAAAGGGCGTGGAGGTTCTTGTGCAGGAGAAGGTTGTCTCTATAGAAGGCAGAAGTCCTCTTAGCCAAACCATCTTAGAATGTTTCCTCCCCCATCTACCCAACCTAATATTCTTAGTGCTGTTCTAGTCAAATAGTTTGTAAGTTAACTTTTCCCTGAACTTCCAAATGCAGTTGAATTACAAAATTTGTCATTTGTCTCTATTGTATTTGCCTACTACTTGAATTAAATCACGTAACATATAAAGAAAACAATAAATGAAAGTTGCAGGCCAGAGAGCGTAGATCAACTTACAAAAATCAGAATATGGTAATTAAACAGTTATGGAAAAATGACCCAGTAATTTAGGTTGCTTACAGAACCTATCAACTCATTTTCTTAGCAGGAAATCTTTGGTTGGTTGCATTAATACACAGCTCAAACAAAAGAAAAACTGTTAAAGTGTTTTTAAAGTTAGTCTATTCCATTGCTTTTAATTCCTAATGTGCTGGGTCAATGTTCCACTGACTTGAGGGTAGAGAACATTTTCTATGGAACAGAGGTTGAGAGAGGTGCTTCCTGCCCATCCCCCATTCTGGCTCTGGCCTTTATTTATTCATCTATTTAAACTTCTGGGTTGTCAGCTACACAGACTGATCCCAAAGTTTTCCATTCTGATTTCAGAGGAGGTCTTCATACCCAACACTTCCACTTCCCTTCCTGCCTCCCTTTCCACTTGATTTCTCCCTTATCTTTTTGCCAACCAAATAATGTATCCTTGCTGTTTCTAATTCTCTAGCCACTCTATCCTTCATCCTGCATGTGCAATTTTTTGACCCAACTGAACCAGAAATTTGTCATGGGCATGGATTGTAATCTCTATCTCCCACCTTAACATAGTGCTGGGGAAACAACTGGTACTTCATAAATAGTTGCCTTATCATGGAATAGTGATGGATATTCTGCAACAAAGAACTTGTATTTTTTAGTTAACTAAAGCTGAGCTTTTTCAACCTGTGAAAATAAATGTGTAAATAAATGCTAGCTGGAAATACAAGAGTGATTCAAGCATATTGACTGGATAATTGTTTCCTCTGTATTCTTTTTTTTTTAAGGTTTATTAATTTATTTACCACCACCCCCCCCCCCCCCCCCCAGTTTTTGAACTTGCTGTCTACTCTCTGTGTGTTCTTCTGTGTCTGCTTGTCTTCTCTTTTAGGCAGCACTGGGAACCAATTCTGGGACCTTCCGGAGTGGGAGAGAGGTGCTCAATCTCTTACACCACCTCAGCTCCCTGGTCTGCCATGTCTCTTATTGTCTCTCTTCTGTGTCTCTTTTTGTGGCATCATCTTGCTATACCACCTCTCCGCACAGGCCAGCACTCTGCGTGGGCCAGCTTGCTTTTCACCAGGAGGTCCCTGGAATCGAACCCTGGACCTCCCATATGGTAGACAGGAACCCAGTCACTTGAGCCACATCCACTTCCCTCTCCTATATTCTTTTTATGATGGTAGAGGGACAAGCATCATACTTGTATATGTGCTTTATAAGATATAAATACATTTTATATTTTCTTGTGTATAATTTTCTGGTGATAAGAATGTTGCTCTGTTACAGGAGCTTGTTGAGCTGAAAAAACAATATGCTATTCTTCAACATAAGACAAGCACTACAGGACTAACAAAGGAAACTTTAAGAAAAGTGAAACAGCTGAAAGATGTGGCAGAAAAACTGGCTGCAGATACCGAGGATAAGATGAGAAGAGTAACAGGTATCTGTTCTTTTTTAACCCACTCCATCTATTTGACAATAGCATCATAATACTCCACCTTCCTGATAGAATTTACACATCCCAATGTGCCATTGACACAATTTAACCACATAAGAGCCAACTGAAGAGAGAGAAGTAGGGCCTGGGCTTGTGCTTTGGGGCCTGCAGAGTTACCTCCTGCATGATTTTACCTAGGAGTGTGGGAAGGATCATCAGCGCTGCATGAGTCATAACTAACTGACATTAGTTTTGGTCATCTTGAAATGCCCTTACCCTAACCCAGTGGTTCACAACCAGGGGCTATTGTACCCCTCCCGCCCCGTCCCTTCCCCACCCTGCCAAGGAATATTTGGCAAAGTCTGAGGACATTTGTGCTTGTCACAACTCAAGAGTGCTACTGGCAGCTCGTGGGTAGAGGCAGGATGTTGCTCAGCATCCTCCAGTGCACATGGCAGCTCCACAGTTACCGGCTCAAAATGTCAGCCGTGCCAAGGTGGAGAAATCCTGTCCTAATCTGTGCTGCCTAGTTTTCCTTTCATGCAAGTTACTCTTTGTGGGTCAGTATGATCTAGAGTCTAGGGTGCTAAGTCATCTAGCATGGATCTGTAGGTAGCTTACTATACTCTGGACAAGGATTTTGATCAAAATGGAAATTCTGATGCACATAAAGTTTAGAAAGTTATTAGAATCTTTTACCCAAAATTAAAATTCACAGTGATTTCTCTGAGCAATCATCATATCCTCCCTCAACTACCTCTAAACCATCAAGAAAAGAAAAAAATGATGAGTGGTATGGCTTACGCTTGGTTATATGTATTTTCTCCCCAAAAGTTAAAACTAATTACATTCATTTGGAATATAAATAATTCTCAAAACATTAAAATGCCTAAACCTCCTCACTTATAAATGCTCCTTTGTTGTAAAATGTTATAAAATGAGTCTTTTGATTCACAACCACTTATATCATCACTATGACATGAAAATGCAATGTGAGAGTGGACAGGGAAAAGGAATAGCAAACTTTGTTAATATTAATTCTCTCCTGGGGGTCTGGCAGGGTCAGGAAGAAACTTTCACCTTTTACTTTTATATAAGTGTTTTTAAAATAGTGGGCTTGCAGATAATTTTTTTTTTCATTATGAAAGATTTTAATTTTTAAAAGGAAATTCCAGGAAAGAGTCAGTAAGAGTCAGAGAATGCATTTTTAACTTATCCTCCATAAGGCTCTAACATAAAAATTGGTTCCTATTTTTCCCAGACCTTGGTCTTTACTATAAGAGCAAAGACAAGGAGAGGATATTTGTCTTATGCTTCACATCAGGGTCCAAATTATTACCACTTATCCCCATTGACTACAATTTTTATAGTTCTTGAAATTAGGTTGGAAGAGAAATATTAAGTTAGGAAACTTCTCAGAGAGGTTTAAAATAAGGCACTCTCCTTTTTTTTCTTCTCACTTTAAGGCTGGTTTCACAATTCAACAAGATATAAAAGAAAATATCCATTTGGCTGTCTTCCCTACCCTGCCTCTTGAGAAAGGGCTGAATCACATGGACTTCTCTGTGATGCCCATGGAATCCCAGTAAGGAGTCTTTGCAGCACCGCATCAAGAGAGAGGAGAATGGGCCCCAGTTGCAGTTAGGGTGCTCTCTGTAGAGTGTTGGAATTCTGAATAATGTATTTATAAGCAGGGTTGTCTCAGTTATCTATTCACTGCATTACAAACCACCCTAAGTTTTAATGTATTAAATCCAGCCATGTATTATTTTTCCTGATTCTGTGGGCTGCCTGAGTAGTTCTTTAGCTGATCTTACCTGGGTTACTCAAGCAGCTACATCCAGTTGGCAGATTGGTTGGGGGCCAGGCTTGGCTGGGGCGTTGCGCCCCTTTCTACATGATCTTTCACCCCTGGCTGCTTTACAGCACAGTTGTTCCAGGGTCCCATGAGAATGAGAACAAAAACTGCAAGACTCTTGAGGTCCTACAGCATCATTACTGCCACTTCCTATTGGTCAAAGCAAGTTGCAAAGCCAGCCCAAGTGATGTCCTCCATGGAGGTTAGCTTCCTGGGACATAGAGCAGGATGGAGAATGGATCTGGGCAAAGGAAATGCAACCAGCACAATCATGTTAACTTATCTGGTAGAAACACAGGGGTCTTTTTTTTTTTTTTTTTTTTTTTCTTTTAGTCCAAATACACTTCCAATGTTGAATCCCCTTTTCAATCCATCTTTTAATTGACCTGTATTTGAAATTGTCTAGTGACAAAAATTTCACCACATTCTATAGCAGCCATTTAGGCATTGAACGTCTGTGACTACTCGAAAGTTCTTTTTTATATTCAGATGAAGTCTCCTTTGTGGAGATTTCACCTACTGGTTTTCATTCTATTTTTCCAAGATTACAGATAAATCTGTAGAAATGAGAATGTCAATCCTTTTTACTGAAAGATTGGGAGACCTTGAAGGGAAGAACAAACACATGTTAAAAAGTAAAGTTAAAATAGCAAGAACAAACCTTTGGAAATAAAGCATTTCACCAAATCCAGGCAAGGTTTATCGTATGTCTTTTCATTTCTCATGAATTCTAAATAGCTACAAGCTCACAATGATAAGTGCCTATGGACAATGATAAGTGTCTAAAATATTTTCTAGACAAAAGTATCAATTTGTCAGCTCTGATTTGTGTGAAAATCTTAAAAAGTCTGTTGAAAATAGATGTTTGGCCATTGACTCAAACCACAAAAGTAAATATATCTTTAAAAGATTCATAAATCCCTGCGTTGATATAATATGAGAATCAGGAAGAATCTATTGAACAGGAAATATGTCATTTCTTTCATTTTCTTCTTTCAGATTTAGAAAAGAAGATCCAAGGTTTGAACCTAAGTAAACAAGAAAAAGCTGATCAACTGAAACAGCTAGAAGATCAGGTCATTGCCATTAAAGATGAAATTGTTGAAAAAGAAAATAAATATGCTACCTGTTATAGTTAGGCAGTTAAGTGCTAAAGCCTGTGCCTCCCTTACTGGCTTCTGATGCGAAACACAAAGTGCCAGCACATCATTTCTTTTTGTCAAACTGTCCTTCAGAGGGGTTATTTTCAAGGAGTTTGGTCCCACATTTTTGAATAAAAAATAATATATATCAACATTGATGAATGAAAGAGGGAAAACAGCTGGAGTCATTTTTGTTAAGGACTGACTCAGAAGAAATGGATTAAAAGATTCAACAAATGGGATTTAGGATTACACAGAAATATGGAATTCTTTAAAATTCTATATTTAAGGAAATTGCAGAATCTATTTATACAGAGATACTGAAAAATACAATGAAACTTTTCTACAGGAAAGACCACCCCAGAAATCTTTCTCAAAGTATACTATTGTAATTCCACAAATCCAGCACTGAGACTTCTGAAACCCTCCATCAGTGGCACACAAAATGTCCCAGAGAGTTGAAAAAAAATAGCTGTTGCAAAGTCTATGTACTTTACTCCACTACTCCAAAGTAGAGGTCAGAACCACACTCCAGCTTTCCATCAGGATACTGACTTTAAACATGTATTTGCAAATGATAGATTTAAATTTACTAAGCTTGGCTATCTGCTTTCAATAGCAACACTGGGTCATTCTTCCTTTTCAGTGGTCAGACTATAGACATTCCAGGCCAAGGGCTGTTGGGGGTTAAAGAGGGGTGAGCTGCTGTCAGCTGACCAGGAGGCTAATTGCCGTTCTGGAGGGACAGAGAAGTGCCCAGCTATGAGGAAAGCAAAGTAATGTGGAGAGTCAAGTGAAAGGGCAAGATAAATCCTGTCATCCAAGCAGACCCTGGAGCATTGCAGCTTGATGAGGTTAGGAAGCATGTAATGTACTTTAGAAAGATTCCAAATAAAACTGGTTATGGTTTCTAAACTTTGATGTTCAAAATAATAAGCTTTGATTATCTAAAAAAAAAAAAAAAAAAATGAACAAGTGTGAAAAACCTCATTCCTCAATAATGTCTGATAAATCATTCTAACTTCTACTACTTGCTGAATCAGTTGTTCAAGATGTGACCAAGGCAAAGATTCAGTGAAACAGTACCTCTTATACATTGCAAAGTAATCTGACAATGTGTATCAAGATCTAGCCTATGACCCAGACATTCCACTTTTGATCCTATATATTAAGAAAATAATCTTAAATATGAAATAAAAGCTTTGTGGCTAATTCATGGCCATACTAGTTATGTTAAAATGGAAAGAATCTAACAAATAATGAAAAACAATTAGATATTATGATTTTACCAGTCTGAGTTCTTGGCTACAAATACTGAAAAACAATTATAGCTTATTAAGCAGGAAAGTAATTTATTGAAATGATATCTGATAACACACAAAATTGAGTAAATGGCTGGAGAAGATGTAACTAAGGACAAGTTTGCATCTGGCAATATAGCCAAGGTCATGCCTCAGTAACACTCAGGTTAGGATTATGTTGCTGGTAATAGAACTCCTCCATGTTTTCACCAGGCACCTGGCTGCCCCACTAGATACACTGTATTTCTTAGCTTCCCTTGTAGTACAACGTTGCCATGTAACTAGGTTCTAGCCAAGAGGATGTAAGTGAAAGTGAGTGAGATGTGCAACTTCCAGGGCATCACTGGATGTTGGCCCCTGTGGTAGAAAGAATATGGTCCCCCAAAGATGTCCATGTGTAATCCTTAGAACCTGTGGATATGGCATGTTCTATGGAAGGGGGGAATTAAGGTTATATACGAGCTGATCTTAAGATGGGGAGATTATCATTCAGCTAGGTCCAATGTAATCACAAGGGTCCTTAAAAGTGGAAGAGGGAAGCAGATGAAAGAGTCAGAAATGGCAGCAGGAGAAGAACTTTGCTCAGTGTTGCTGACTTTTGAAGATGGAGGAAGGGGGCCATGAAACAAAGAATGTGGGTGGCCTCCAGAAACTGGTCAAGGCAAGGAAACAAGTTCTTCCCTAGAGTGTCCAGAATGGAACATAACTGTGCCAGTGACTCAGTTTTAGTTCAGTGAGACCTATTTTGGACTTCTAACCTCCAGAACAGTAAGCTACTAAACTTGTGTTGTTTTAAGCCACTACGTTTGTGATAACTTGTTACAGCGGCATTGGAAAACTAACATACTTGCCACTGTCTTTTTGTGTCTTTTTTTTTCTCTTCACTTGGGCCAAAATATAGTGAACTGGCTATAACCAAGTAGACAAGAAGATAGAAGAAACCTAGGTCCCTGGCTGTATCAGTCAGGGTCCCAGCAGGAAACAGAGGACACGAACTGGGCAATCTGAGGCCAGTTTAATAATGGGTCTATTGGGAAGCGGCTGTGGCTCAATCAGTAGGGCTCCCGTTTACCACATGGGAGGCCCCGGGTTCGGTTCCCGGGGCCTCCTGGTGAAGGCAAGCCTGCCCACACGGCGTGGTTAGCTGACCCAGCGAGCACAAGCAGCAAGGGGGGGATAAATGAATAAATAAATAAAATCTTTTAAAAAAAAAAAAAAAGAAAAGAAAAAAAAAATAATGGGTCTATTTTCAAAGATGTGGGCAGAGTGTAGGAAACCATTAAGGAAAACCTGGAGCCAGCACCAGGTTGGGGCCATTTCTACCTCTAGGTCTGAGGGATGAGGTAAGGAGCTGATGAGTGAAAAGTGAAGACAAATTGTGTAGGGAGGCAGCTTAATTGAAGTTCTGATCTCTGGTCAAGTGAGCCAGCTGGGCCATAATAAATCTGCAGAGAATCTCGGGGCATAAACATCCTGACATCACTTTCCTTCCTTAGTCCAATCTCGTGCTAGTGCTTCCCATTGGCTAAACCAAAGCACCAGGCTCTTTTATATAGATCAGCCTCTTGGGGCATAGAGGAGGGGGCAAGTAGACCTGGAGAGGCACCTTGTGTCTCAGAGCTGCCTGTCCCTGACTTCCTGGGGTACTTACCAGCTTGGACTTGTACAAGAAAGAAAGAGAAACCTTTCCTCTAAGCCACGATGACTTTTGGTCTCTGTTAAAGCAGCTGAATTAATATCCTCACTAATATCTTTGGTGCACTAAGGGGACACCAAATCCTCAGCCCGGCAGCATGAGAGCAGTAGACCAAGGGTTAGGTACTTATTTGTCTCCCTCATGACCCTGGGCGAGTCACAGTCTCTCTGAATCTCAGGTCCCCATTTCCTTCATTGTAAAATGTGAATAAATATACCCCATGTGCCCGCCTGCTATGGTTACTGAGTTAGTTCAGGTGAAAGGGCTTTGAGAAGAGTGATGGCTTGCAGAACTCCTTCAAGACATTATGATTGCCATTACTTTGTGTAAGTTACCTGCATTTCCCTTCTGGGGCATTGCTTCTACCTCCTGAGGACCTTCACTTCAAACCAAACCTTTCCTTAAGGAAAGCTTCACTTTCCCTGGAAGGCTTCTCTCTAGTTTAGCTCAAAGCCCTTTCTCTGAAGTTTCCTCTTACATAACCAGTTGGTGATGTATCTTATTTGTCTTACCAGATCATAAGTTGTAAGTTCTAGGAGGACATCGGGCATGTATTCAGTCATTTTTATGTTCTCTACAGAACTTAGCACAGTGGTGAGAATTTTAAATATGTGTTCACTTCTTAGTTTCATAAGTTGACTCTAAATTGTCACAGGTCAGGCAGTTCTCAGACCACAGTTCTCAGGTGTCAAATGTTCAGCCATAATATGAAACCAGATCACCACATGGTTTAGCTCCTCTAAAAATGTAATTAAGGGCAATTCAGAACTCTTCTACTTAACCAGGGGTCCACGGACCCCCAAGGGGTCCATGTAAAGATTTCCATAGCTTGAACTGAAATTCAAAAAAAAAACATTCTCGTGGGGACATGTTTTTGATGCAGGTGTGATATATTTATTAAATAATACACAGTATAGTGTGGACTTAGTAAGGGATCCGTGGTTTTCACCTGACTGGCAAAGGGGTCCGTGGAACAAAAAAGGTTAAGAACCCCTCGTTTAGAAGAAATTGTCAAATGGGAGAATAGATGCATAAGACAAATCTTTTCCTCATCTCTACCACTCTCAATAACTAACACTCTATAGCAGCTATTGAAAACCTCTCTTCTCCTTTGAAATTCCTTCCCCCAGAGAACTCCCTCAAACCAAGCTCACACAACTCTTCATTCTCTTGCTCCCCCATCCTCTTTCCTCTCAAATCTATTCTCTCCCATTTGCACTTAGTCACTCTTTCCCCCCAGCATATAAACTTGAGTATACAAGGCTGAAGTTCTGAGTCACTTGCCCATAAATTAGGGTGAACTGCTCCCAGATGAAGCTCATGGCTTCACAGGCAGGCAACAGCCTCACTCCCCAGGCTGAGTTTACTGATCCAGGAAAGATCTTTTTCTTCTTATTCAATTATGCTTTGTCTAGAAAAAAATAAGTAGCTTGGCATAAAACATTAAAGGGTTCATTTGGAAAACATGTAAGGTTGACATATTTTTATGTGCTTAAGATTTAATGCAAAACATAAATGCAAATATAATATGTAGGTTTCTCGGTAATTCTGAGCACTTAAACAAATTACTGCTTAATCAAATCCTCCTGTGTGCACACCCCACCCATACCTACGCTCTCCTCTTCTTCCCCTTGCCTCCCACACCAAAACAACTATGAAGAGAAAACTTGCCATTCACTTTAGGCTTCTGATCAAACGATCTCTCTCCACTCTAATTCTGATGCTTCAGAGCAGTGAAGAATTAGAGTTCTCACAGGCTTTCTCCAGGATAGGCTTTCATAAACAGAACTCCCTGCTGACAATGTACCAGAAGACAGTCCCCAGTTTGTCTTCTCATGTTTCCTGCCTTTAGTCCTCTATTTCTTCTCTTCCCACGTGAGAAAGCAAAACTTTTTTTCCTCCAACATAAAGCAGCCTGAGGATAACTTCTCTCAACACCTGCTCATCAGTCAGCACCTAACTTTCCTCTTCTGGGAAATAACTTGAACAACCGTTTAATCCTTAGCTTTACTCATTAAACACTAAGATTGCCCATACTGGAAGGCCCCGCTGCCGTAACAGCCTGCCTCTGATTCAGTATGCCAACTGAACAAACTGTGTGACACTAACCAAACTGACCAAAATTTTATTAAACATTTAATCACAACTGTACAGCCCTTGAACAGAGACACAAAGTTTTCTTCATATTCACCTAAACTGACACTTTTAACAGTCAAGTATCTGAGTCATAGTAATATCCAACATAGTTCCACACAGGACCATAGTGAGCTTTGGTTTGGCCAAAGGCTCAAGAATAGATGGCTGGCTGTGTTTCCTTATCTTCATGTTAAGCAGCTTGTATTTAAAAACTCTTGCCAGTCATCCCAACATGGCACCAAGATTTAAGATTTAACCTTTTGTATTGCTATTCCTTACAGTGACGACTTCAAAATATTTAGCCCATAAAACATTCACATCAAAAAACAAAACTTAGGGGGGCGGATGTGGCTCAAATGGTTGGGCATCTGTCTCCCGTATGGAGAGATCTGGGTTCGATCCCCGGGACCTCCCAGTAAAATAAAGAAAAATAAAAAAAAAAAAAAAAAACCACAAAAAACAAACTTAATTTCTACAAGTTTAAATGTTACCTCTGGGAAAATGAGTAAAATGACTATCAGATGTACTAGAAGCAGTCGGGTCTAAATGTGGACATCAACGGGCTCTCACACACTTTCTTCCCAGAGAAACTCAACCCAAGCTGCCGCCCCAGGAAAGAGACTTAAGAAATTCCAAAATGCAAGAGATAAAGAATCCCTAGTCCCACCCCCTCATTTTCTGGAGAATGCTAAGATTGACTTAATCAGGCTCATAACTCACTGGCAGAAATGCCAAAAGTCAGTTGTGATAGAAAATATCCAGTGACAAGACCTCTATTACACCAAACTCTTTCAAGTATAACTTGTTCTTTTAACTGGCCTTAAGCCCTACTTAAATGGATCTTCAAACAGCAGACCCTTTCTTAAAATGACTAAGTGACTTCTTACATAAATAATCTGATTTATAGATTAAATATTTCAAGTGTGTTAAACTTTCATAGAAAGTCTACATGAAAGAAAGCAAAGGACAAAGTAGTCGACCAAATAGAAACTTTATTTTTGAAATGTTATTGAAAATGTATAATTCTTTGGGACTACTGTGCCTTTTGAGGATAGCCAAGCATGCAGTTGTAGCTAAATACATTCAGAATTATTTTGAGGAGTCTTCAAAACTTTCCATACAGCCTTTAAAATCAAGGCTATAAAATAACTTAAAAGGGAGGGTAAATTTTTAGATATTAAGCTTTGTTATACAAATCAAAAGTCATTTGTTTATGTAATAAAACAATATTACTGAAGAAATTTCATTAGTTCTATATGATATACAACCAATTTCCAAGACTCTGTAATAATAGAACAGATTATCTGTTATCTGTTAAAGTGAACACCTAATTTAACTCAAATCTTTATCTTGATTCTCAGTTTGAGCCAGTTAAAGGCATTACTTGAATGAACTGTCTAGAAAGAGTTAAAAGTTAAACGAAGCCTGCAAATCCAACAATTAAACCAGAGTTTGAGAACTCCAGAGAGCTGTACCATGGGAAGAAGCTCCAAGCTTAGAAGAGCTGTATAAACATTCTATATCGAGAGATAAACATTTGGAGGTATCTATGACTCTTAGGTTCAACTTTGTGTTGGTCATACTGAATTATGACTCTTCTAGGGAAGGCAAGATATAAATGGAAAGGATCAAATACTCAGGATTAAGAAAAATTGCTTTCATTTGGAAATAGGGAGTCTAAAAATTATTATAAGTGTAAAAAGTCAATCTACTTAAATATGATGTAAGTTAACTTTTCCTTTTTAAATTCTATTTCTGTTCAACTCTTCAGTCAACCACCATACATTCTATACAGCAGGCAGAAATGTATATTAAAGTTTCTCAAACTCAATTTTCGTTCAGCCCACTTTGAGAGGCTATCCTGATAGACAAACAATTTGAAATATTTAAATGTTTAGACAAATTTCTAAAACTTCTCAACTCTGGTCACAGACCATACTCTGGAATGTAGGAGTAAAGGAATTATTAGGAGAAAAAGAAGTAGTCAAACAAATTGTGGCTACTATAACATGGCATTCAAACCCCAACAGACCATAACACTTCCTACCCAACTCAAGCTGCTATAATGTATCTGCATATTATTCCAAGGGATATCAGCAAGCTTCGCTGGAGTCACAATCACCCCCAGACTTAGCTGGCCAGAAGACAAATTCTTTTCGCTGGGATGTGAAGGTCACTTTTGAAAATCCAACTACAGGAAGCATCCTCAACTTTGAAATTTTTTACAGAACAAACATGTTCATTATAGAAAAATATGATCAGCCTCATTTCATTATGAAATAAGAAAAGTCACTTAGTATCTTGGAGCTGTGTATACATATAATTCCTGAATAGGCCCATTTTTAAAATCTCCCAAGTATTATATAATCAACATATAATGTACATATTCTTTTCATTCGTGGAGCCTACTGTTTTTTTTCCCTATCAGTGTCATGAACATAGGCCCCATCTTTTTAAGCAACAGTTTAGTATTCCATTCTACAGATCTAACTGGCAATATAATTCCCTACTCATGGTCACTTAGATTATGTTTCATTACAAACAATATTGTAAGCCTCCATATACATAGTATAGCATGTTTTCCCAATTATTTCCTTAGGTTTAATTCTTAAATGTAGAACCAGAGTAAGTCATGCATATTTTACATTATAATATATATTTTAGCTTGCCTTCCAGAAAGGTATTTATATTCCCAGTAATCACTTATGCTAATGTCCTTACAAAGCATTTTAAAGATGAGGAGACTAAAACTTAGGGACATTGACTTAACATCTCAACACTGCAGCTGCTAACATGATCGTGACTGTGCAGTCACTTCTTGGTGATGCTGACGCAGATCACATCCTCACTAGATTCTGTACAGAACAGTCACCGAGCAAGTTTATGTTGAACTAATTTAATATAGTGCTTCAGGTATCAATCACAGCAAACCACCCACTTCATTTCCCATTGAATAAAGTGAAGTATGCTACATGCTTTTTAAAGTACTATTGTGTATTGTGTATGACTCATCCTGGCTAAAGAAATGTGTCTCCCCCAGCGAGAACAATGGACATAGTTTCAGGTACGTATTCCCTGTTCTGTTTTTTTTAAAGATTTGTTTCCCCCCCCACCCCCCCTCCCCCTATTGTTTGGGTTTGCTGTCTGCTCATGTTCTTTTTAGGAGGCACTGGGAACTAAGCCTGGGACCTCCCATGTGGGAGGAAGATGCCCAATCACTTGAGCCACACCCACTCCCTCCCTGTTGTGTCTCCCCGTTGAGTCTCCCAGTTGTCTTTAGGAGGCAACGGAAACCAAAACCAGGACCTCCCATGTGGTAGATGGGCGCCCAACTGCTTGAGCCACATCCATTTCTCTTGTTCTTGAATGCTTTTAACAAGTACCTTGTGAGGCCCTGCCAGGTGCCAGTTCTATGCTCAGTGCTGGGGAAACTAAGGTGCTCTCAGGCACTGGTAATTTGGCACACAAATTATTCATCCACTAACCATTTATTTGACAAATGTTCATTGCACATGTCCCTGATAGTACAGGGAAAGACTATATGGGATCAGAATTCAAAGACCCTTGGATACTGTGCTAAGCACCTGAAATTTGCATTTCAGTTAAGGAAACTGGGGCACACAATCAGTGGTGATTTACCCTGGTACCAACTTAGAGCCTTTCAGTAAATCCATTAGTGACTATGAATAGTGAATTTTCACAGCTCTTTGAATTTGTATTTCAAAGTAAGAATCTGGACTTAACACTTATAGCCTGTTTTATTCAAAGTATAATATTTATACTTCAAAACATTTCAAAACAGACATTCAGTTTGAATGTTTCAAATTATACCATGTATAGAAAAAATATTCTTGTAAAAAGAATCTTACAGATAAGGCATTTCCTTTAACCTCTACCCCAACTTCCATCCCTCTTCCCACTCTCACTCATTTGCTATGCTTCCTTCAAGAACTATCACTGCTTGTTCATGTCTGGGTATTTACAGAAGATACAAAACCACTGTTCTCACAGATTTTAACCCTTGTTGATCTTTACCAATAGTGTATACATTTACGATAACCCTGGCCTTCCCTGAATGTGGACTATATACCACAGGGCTTGATATATAGAGGAGGCTCAAGAAATGTTTGCTAAAGAATGTAAGAAATGCTGCTGTTAAAGTGTAAGGCACTAATTAGAATGGCAGGTGGACTTGAGAGTCAAAGGTCAGCCTAATACCACCACCTGGACTAAAAAGTCCTGAGTTGATGACTGGATAGTCAGTGCCATATTTCGCTTTTTCCAAATAGGATCGCTGAAATCATTTAGTCCTTGATTCTCACTAGAATGGAGGATAACTGGCATTTCACTACCATCCTTAAGAGAGAAATACCCTACAACATTTTTTTGTCTGGCAAACAGCCCGATAGTTGAAACAGCACCTAATCCTGGAGTGAAACCTAGTGCCACCTCTTTCCTGATGTAATAAAAATGCAGCCACTCGGCCGTCAGTGCGCTAGCCTTCTTAAATCTGCTTAGTGACCTTGGCAGCAGCAAGCCCAACAGCCATAAGGGATACATGCTCTCTCTCCAGAAGAGCAGGCTTATTCTTCCAGAGGAACTGCAGTTGTGTGGCTAATTCATCTTGAGAGAGGAGAAGCCTTTTCCTAGCATTCCTATCACTTCTGAGATACGCCCGTATCAAGAGCCGGGCTTCCCAGGGCGAATATACTGGGCTGTGAAATGGGTTCTGTTTCCAGTACAAGCCATGAATAGTAGTGGGGCCTCTATCTTAAGTCCAGTTTCCTGGATCATCCGGGTAATAATTAAGCCAGAACTATGGAGACAGTCTAATCTACTCTTTTCCTACAAACCCATCACTTTGAACCTCTGATACAAAGATATTGCCTGTACCTTACTAGGTTCAAAATATAGATTAAACAAGCATTTTTATTACGCAATAAACATTTCCTGAGTACCTACAATGTGCCAAGCATGAGACTAGGAACTCATCAGGGAGTGTGGTGAGGACCTCGGGGGCTACTGGGAGCTCAACCTCCTTTCTAATGGAGGGAGAAGGAATGTGGATAAAAAGAGTAAAGGAAGATGTTCTTAAGCTAAATATTGGAATAAAGTCCTCTTTTTTTTCCCCCTTCCCTCTGGCTTTACTGAATTTCAGCATCCTTACAAAGCTTGGGGAATGAAAGTACTATCAGCTGAAATTACTCTCAAAATTTTAAAAATACAATTTTAGATGGATTGCTGTAAGAGAGGGATTGAGTTTAAGAAATGTTTTTCAAGTTATTAACCACTGAATATCAGCTATCTACTGACATCGGTGTCTTTCAATAAACATGGTGACTTATCAGTAAAGGTGAATATACAATATGCCAGAAAATGAAGCTTGGGTTTGTGAGTAGTATTTTAGCCTTAGGGTGTTTGAATACATTTAAGTTAATCCTGCTCTAAATCTGATAGTTATTTATAAGAGCTTTCCAAAGGTTCTCTAGCCCTACCTCAGACATTAATTTCTCTCCCACTCGTTTTCAAAGTTCCAGGTTAGCAACCAGGTACTATAATATATAAACAAAGAATAAATAGTGAACTGAGGATCTTCCCCACTTACAGTGTAGCTACGGCATCCCTGTTAAAATAGATTACGACCTAAAGTTTAGTATTCATGAGCATAAATGGGTAGAAATTGTGCCGTCCTACATCCCACTGGATCTAAAGCATGTTGCCATCTTCTTGGGTGGTGAGATGCAATGGGTATGCAGCTTTGCAGAAGGTATGTCAAGAGTTTGAGACCTTCTTCCACCTATTTTAGGGACTATTTTAAATTATTCAAATATAGACCTGGAAACTTTCTCCTCCCTATCTCTTCTGAGGTATTTAGGGGTAGATAAATGACTATTGTTGAGGACAGTCTTGAAGACCTATCTGTATCAGCTAGGATAAGCTAGGTTATGCTGTAGCTTTAAAAAGAAAAACAAGTCTCCCAAATCTCAGGCTATAAACAACAAATGTTTATATTCTTCACGATCCCCTTCTAGAAAATATATTGGCTAAGGTAATGTTGCTGGCTTCAGACAAAGCTGCATCAAGGTACTTAAAGGTCATCCTTTGGTATGTGCCCTTCTGCACCTCTCAGTTCTGCTTTCCTGAGTATCGGCTCCAGTGTTGAGCAGCCTCCACCAATTCCAGGCTGATATCCATATAACTCCAAGTATGGGGGAAAAGGATTTCCCTTCCAATGGTTCCCACAAATCTCAGTCACCCTAACTGGAAAATGAGTCATATAATCATCCCTGAACCAAGGGATATGGAAACACACTGAAAAGTATGGGCTCAAAACAGGAAAGGAGTAGTCTCTCTTAAGGAAAATCAGGTGATACAACCAGATGAAGGGGAATGGATGTTTAGAAGACCCAAATAAGTTTCCATTACATGGTTCAAAACCTAAGGTGTCATGACTCGCTCCCAATTCAGGCTCTGATGGTCCCCATATCATAGAGGGCAACAGTAATGGCCCCAAAATGCTCCCTTAACTGTTACCAGGAAGGGTAACCTCATTTTATTCACTCAACAAGTAGATATTAAGTGCCTACAATAAGCTGTAAACTCTGCCATCTGATGGGAATACAAAGTTGGAAAAACAGTCCCTGCCCTCAAAGAGCTCCTGGGGACAAGAGCATCTAACACAACTACAAAATACTATGCGACATATTATAAAAGAGGTATGTAGAAAGTGCTGTGACATTTGTCCTGAATCTTACTGGTCATTCAATTCTGAATCTCACAAAGTATACTTAAACATCACCTCAAAAATCTAGTATTTTTCATGACAGCAATGTTATGTAAATAGCCCAGGTTTTAGGTCCTAAAGATCAAAGTCTAGAATGTCACCTCTTTTTTTTGCTGTCAATCTAGGATTAAAATGAGACACAAATGGCATTCTAAGTCTGTAAAAGTTAAGGTAAGCCTGACAGCATTTTTTTTTCCCAAACAAAAAATGCTTTTAGGGAGATAACTCAGATATTCTTTGAAAGGAACAGCCAACAATTTGCAATCCCATCTGCAGTTCAAAACATTGCCAAACTCTCTAGTAAAGACTGCCTTACTCTGAAGCAGATGGGGCCAGCTAAGCACAAATGAGACAGAGAAGCCCTGGGCTGGCTTTAATAACAAAACCTGCAAAATCTTCAGAAACCAGAGTAAGTAGTAGGAATAATAGGAAGAAATTTTTAGCCTTGACTAAAAAGAAATGTTAGGTAAAAAGTAGACATTTAAGGTTTAAAGTTTTTAAAAACATGGAGGCTAGTCCTGATTTACTTTTATGCAAGAAACATTTATTGAGCACCTACAATGTGCCCCATGTTAGCCGATGTTTATGCAAAAATGAATATTATTCAATACTTTGTCCTTGTCTCACTGTTTTGGGAGATAAGGGCATAAATACTTACAGCATTAGGTCATATATACTGTAAAAGGCTTTTACAAGGTGCTGGGGAGAGAGGCTATATGTAGAAAGTCATGCTTAAGCATTGTCTCCCAAGATATGTGGTAGTTCACTAAGTTTACAGGGTCAGTCAGGGCTCTCCTAGTTGACAGAAGAGCAGAAAGACATGAAGGCATAAAAAGTATGGCATGAGTAGGGAACTTCAGGAAGTTCACACAGCAGGAGGAAGTCATTGAAAAAAAAAATTTTTTTTTTTTTTTGAGTACTAGGACCAGGGTTTAAACCCTGGACCTCATATGTGGGAGGCTGGGGCTCAACCACTGAGCCATATCAGCTCGCCTGAGCTGGCTGCCTCATCTGTTTGCTCGTTGCTTGCTCGTTTTGTTTCCTTTGCTGATTGTCTGCTCCTTGTTTTTGCTCGTTGTCTGTTTTCTTTAGGAGGCACTGGGAACCAAACCTGGGACCTCCCATGTGGGAGGCAGGCACTCAACTGCTTGAGCCACATCTCCCCATTGAAGGTTTTTGAACAAGGGAGTGACATGACTAAAGCTGTGCCTCGATGTCTTTCTGGCGGTTTTATGGAGTACTAGAAAGGAGTAGGGTAGTCTGCAGGCAGGGATATCAGCCAGGGGCTCCTGCAAGCATTCAGACCAGATGTGAGGTTGAAGCAATGGGGACATGTTTCTACTTGCTAGGAAAGTAGAAATACGACTTGGGGGTTTGGGGGAGGAATGGCAGTGTCTTGCTCACGGAAGGCTGGGCTGGCTTGGTGTGTGAGAGAGAGAGAGACATGTGCAGTTGCACAGGTTTCACCACTCAGAAGGGTCCTGTGTTTTGTTTAATGCTCTACAGTCGCTGTCTTAAAATTCTTCACTTTTGAAAGAGGGGTCCCACCTTTTCATTTTGCATTGGGCTCTGCAAATCATGTAGCTGATTGTTTCCATATTCCTATCTTGAACTAGCAAGTGGAGTGTGGTGTCAATAACTGAAATCGAAGACAGAAGAAAGAACAAAGCTTGTTCTATGAGGGATGGTGACAAGATGAGCTCAATTTTGCACACATTAATTTCATGTACCTGTGGGTCATCAAAGTTATATATTGAATAGGCTGCTGGATATCTGATGTAAATTTTGAGCATAGTACAGGCTGGAGATATGTGGGGGTCACCGAAGCCAAGGTGATGGTGGAGGAAACCCTGAATATGGATGAGTGTGTGGAGAGAAAAGAAGTTGCAGACAGAAACTTCAGGGGCACTGATGTTTAAATAAGAGGAAGGGGGTGGGGAGGGGGGAAGGAAGATGGAAGAATCCTGTGGGGAAATCTGAGGGAATGGTGTCCTGGAAGCCTAGGGAAAAGGAGTCTCAAGAATGAGGGAGTATTCATCTGAATCATATGCCACAAAGAGATCAAAGAACCACCAAGGATCCTGAGTATAAGAAAAATCTCAGGAGGCTGCAGCAGGGCAAAAGCTAGTTTGGTGAATAATTAATACATCACCAAGACCTGAGGCTCCAGCCTCTCTCAGCCAAGTAGATATTTATAAATGCAGATTACTCTATGGTATAATGATTAAACTTCCTTGGGTCTATTTCATTGCAGTTAAGTTAAAAACTGACCAACTAGCCACTTAAATCCTTCTCCCTGAGGTGATTAATTAGAAAATAAGCAAAGTCTCCTACCTGGACAAACACCTAACTATGCTCCCCTCCTTCCAGGCACTTTTGCCTAGAGCAGGACTAAAGAAAGCTCAAAGCGTTGACTTCATCCATTTTTCGCCAGTTCGTGCTGTTTGAGACGTCTTTCCTACCTAGACGTTTTATTAGAGACTTCAACACTTGCTAACCATGGAGTCCCAGTCTAAAGGACTGCCGCGCTTGTGCTTCGTAGAGAAGTGTATATATTGAGAGACTCCCGGCTTCATGGCTGATTCTGACCCGTCAAGGTGAGATGGGGAAAAGGGCCGCAAACATTAGTGTCGTTTGAAAAAATTACCTGAATTAAAGCCATTGTTTGGATTCTGGTAAAAGGTAGATTTTAAAAACCAAATAGGTGGATAATTCAATGCCATGACCTCCTGAGTGGCAGGGACCAGGGGCCGCTCCTGGATCGATAGGTGCGCAAAGAAAGCGTAGGGAATAGATGTTTCCTTCCTTTGCGTGCAGACTTTAGATGCTGCGCCCATCCCAAGCTCCATGAAACCCGGGAATTCACTACTTCTGCAGGAACAGGCCCGGAGCCCCGCAGGTCTACCCTTTTCTAAAGGGTTAACCCGCTCTCCCAGCGCTCCGAGTTTCCAGCCCGGAGAACCCTACAGACTCACTCCTTACAAATGTAAATGTACGAGTCCGCGGTAGGTCCCGCGCTAGACCCCTCACTTCCCCTCTGAACACCTACCTCCCACACCAACCCAAAAGCGTCCCGCCCCGGGTGCAGGACTGCTGGGTCCCTTCGGATTCCGCGCTAGGCGCGCACCCCGTGGCGAGGCCGCAGCCCCGCAGCCTCTCGCTGGGAACTGGCAGAACAAAACCCCAAAGCGACGGCAGACGCACCCTTAAAAAAAAAAAAAAAAAGCGCCCCGGGAGGATGGGCCCTAGACCTCACCCCTCTCTCATCAAGTTGTAGCCTCCCGCCGCCGGCCCCCTCAGCCCCCGCTCTCCTGTGCGCATGAGCAGAGGCACCTCCCTCGGTTCCTCCCCAGGCTGAACTTTCTAATTCCCTTCTTTGGGCTCCGGGGCTGTTTGGAGCTGGGAGAGTGCTCGCTTCGCGGGGTGAGGGGAACAAAGTGGCTGCACGAATTTTCCCCCCTCCTCGCACCGTCCCTCCCCCTTCCGTGGGAGCGGCAGGAAATGGAAGGGCCCCTCTCCTCTCTCTGAACATTTGCCTTTTTTTCTCCACCTCTCTAGAAAGGAAGACGGGAAGAAAGGGCAAGCGGCTCGGCGGGAGTGTTCTCCCCTCCGCTAACGTGTCTCCCCGGCTGCAGGCACCGGACATGGGGCTGCTCCAGGTGTTCGCTTTCGGTTTCTTAGGTAAGTCCGAGACAGCGGTAGGTGGGCTTGGACATAGCGGAAGAAATGCCTTTTGCCCCAGTTTCAAGGGAACCCAAGGAATTGGGAGAGGAATTGGGGTGGAATCGATGCCCTCGGGATTAAACGCCACTGCCCTCGCCGCGGTGGTAGTTGGAGACGGCGCGTGTGGAGCACCGCAGACCCGCATTCCCGGGGCTCTGCGCCCAGAATTCCGGCTCGCGCGTACACAGCTTGGGGCTTTGCACCATAAGCCCTTTAAAGCAGGATTCCCCCTAAGGGGGACCGACTCCCTGGGTGGAGGGCCTCGCCACGAGGGCTCTCGGGAACCCGTTTCCCAGGGAAGTGCAGGAGCCGATCGCAGGCTTCGCTCTGGGAGCTAACCCGGGCCATGTGGCTTTAATTAACCATCGCCGTTAGCCTCCGGATGGCATCAAAAACAGCTAGAGCAGGAGCTTCCCGGGAATGGCGAAGCGTTTAAGCCACTTCAAAGGCGCCGGGGCGGTCCGTTAGCCCCTCGCTGGAAAAAGCGACCTCAATAGAGAGTCAGCTGTCTCGCCCCCGGGTGAAGCGCTAGCAACCCACGCGCGCACACACGTTCTCGAGTCTCTGCGCTCACAAATTTATGCGTGCCCCCATATGCACACTCACACCCTAGGGTGCAGGCACTCATATCCACGTACACACACGCGTGCGGGTGTGCGGCAACGGGCGGCCGGTCTTTTGGGCCAGCTCCAAGTTCGTCGAAGTGGCGGGTCTGCACATCCACTTTTTGTGGTGGGAACTGCTCCCAGGGGTACATCAGTATGGGGACGAGCGTTAGCGAGTTTCCCAGGAGTGATGCTCTCGGCTGCTGGACAACCTGATGACGTGTCTGTTTCAGCGTGCCCCTCCTTTCCGCATCCCTGCTTTCCCCTCGCTGATTTCATTGTGTTTTCTGTGCATTTTGCTTTTTTCTGAATCTGCTTTACCCCCACCCCTGCTTGTTCCTCTCTTTCGGGCCCTGATCCCTGCTTGTACCCCCCACCCTGTCACCTGCCTCTCCTGCAGCCCTGTGCGGAGCGCAAGTGCACGCTCAAGAACCCGATTTCAGCTATGGTTGCGCGGAAGGCAGTTGCTACCCTGCCACGGGCGACCTTCTCATCGGCCGAGCACAGAAGCTGTCGGTGACTTCCACTTGCGGGCTGCAAGAGCCCGAGCCGTACTGTATCGTCAGCCACCTTCAGGTGAGGCTGGAGAGCCGTGGCTCACAGCTCTGTGTGCGCCTCGTCCGGTCCAGACCTCAGGGGCAGGCCCAGAGGTTCTCAGCATCTTGCCAATTATCCAGATAGGAAGCGCGGCCAGCCAGGGAATCCCGGGATTAGGCTGGTAGCTCACCCTTTCGTCCCATCTCAGTTTGCACAGTTGCATCCGCCGAACGTTTCCTGCGGCCGCCGGCCACGGTCTGTATGGAAGGGCAGGGCTGCAAACAAACCTGGCCCCGGCCCCGCGGGCTCCAAAAGTCCCGATTTTTTTTTTCCTTTTTTCTGTTGGGAAGTGTGAGTTAAAGAAGAAAGTTTTTCTTCTTTCTTATCCTGAACGGTAATCTTGGATTTTTCCCAGAATCAATTGGATAAAGGATAGTCCACCACTGAGAAGACACCTGGCACAGTAAAAAGTGATTCTAGTCACTTAAACTGTTTCTCACTAAGTGGTGTTCCCATCTATTTCCATTAAATATCAGGATCAGATGCTTTGTTTTTTTAAAATGCCCTGGTTGCCATGGGAACCTGATAAGCAGGATCAAAATGAAATTTAAGGGTGTTAACTGTTTACAAAAGCAGACTCAGAGTTTAGATCAGGGCTTATATTTTTTAATGTCAAAGCTAAATTTAAAAGAAGACACACAGGGAGCGGATGTGCTTCAAGCAGTTGAGCGCAGGCTGGCCCCCCACATGATGCCTCCTAAAGAAAATAAACAACAAGCAGACAACAAGCAAACAGAAAAGGGAGCTAACAAGGGGAAAAGAAAAAATATATATATATAGCATTAAAAAGAAAAAGAAAAAGATACAAAGTGTATCCTATCTAAAATCAGAATCCCCTTTCTTGATTTTTTTTTTTTTCTTTCTTTAAGACACTGAAATCTCTGGCCTCTCCTGCAAGCAGGAGGTGTTAGTCTCAGGTGCAGGGCAAGTTCCAGGCAAACTGCTCTAATCTTGATTTCTATGCCCACCAGTATCCCTGCCCTTCAGGAGAAGGACAGAGTGTTGTGTGGTTTGCACAGCAGATGCCTTAAAGTGAGTCACTTGTATGAAAAATTAAGAGAACCCCAATCTGGAGATCTGGTAAATTAAACTGAAAGAATGTGGTAAAGTGGATCCCACTCATTGGTTTCCAGGTTTATGCAGAGATGTCTAGACTGCTTCCTCCTGATTAGCAAGGAGGCTATAATTAAACTTTTTTTTTTTTTCAAGTTCTGGTAATTGTTCTCCAGGACTAGTTTCCTTGACTACAAGTTAATGAAGGCAGTTGATGTTACTTTTCTAATATTAGCATTTAAAATTTACCTAATACGTTGTACTAACACTATACTTCAGAGGACAGAACATCCTGTAAACCAGTCGCCAGATTTTGACCATAGTGAGAATTGGACTATTTGTCTTAAAAAACCATATGACAAGGCTCTCTTGTTTATATGATTAACTATAAAATTGTGAAGTCTTTTCACTTTTCACTTTTCACAGATATCAGCACCCTAAAGGAAGGGACTGAGCATGCACTTTTCTCAAACATTTGATGGGTATAAAACTTGAGGCAGGGAGCTTAAGTAGTTTGTCCAGGGTCCCACTACATCCCTGACTTCTGGTCTCTGGTTTTTTTTTTCTGTTAGCACATACTGCCAACCTCCAGATCCTTTTTGGATGAAAGAAATAACTAATAACTAACTAACTAAATAAAAATTTAAAAGTAGAGTTGGTTGAGTTTGTCCTTATAAGAATATTACCCTTGCTCAACTCTGTGAGATGTATGTACATCTTTATATATTTCAGCCTTAGAATTATTTTTGGACTTAAGAAATCTGCTTTTCAGAAAAGTTCGGCATAGAGCAAAGCTCCATATGTAAAAGGGAACTCTTAAGCCATATCACTTATGATTTGCCATGATAGAGTACAAAAAGTGTTCTCTAAACTCTCCTGATCCTACTGCCAAAGTGGCTGTGGCTTTTGTTTTATGGAGAAGGAAAATGAAAAGAGAGAAATTCAAAGCTACTTTAATTCCAGAAGTACAGGCCTACTTTGGGTTCCGTGGGTTGTTCCCAGTTTATAGTGGTCCCCAACACAGCAGGTCAGCCTGATGCCCCCTTCCCCACATATTCTGAGCAGTGTGTAGATTAGCCTGTGCACAGCCACCAGCTGGCCCACGGCTTGGACAGACTAGAAGCTGAGCTCTTGTTCTGTAGGTTATCAGACCTCTCTAAATACTTCTTCCTAATCCTTGGTTTCTGCCTTATTTAGGCTTTCGAATATCTGGCTAAATGAATTCATCTTTTTTTTTCTTTCATTTTCAGTTTGCTTTAGATCAGCAAAAATTCTCTAATACTCTTCTGCATTTTACTTTAGAATTAGCTTCTCTAGTATTTGAGATTAAGGGTTAAGCCTAGAAATTTGACTTTGATTAAATGAATAGCTTGTAGAAACAATGCTCTCTTTTACTTTTAACCTTGAATTTGCAGAAGAGCAGGAAATTCTTTTCAGGGAGAATTTTAGACTGTAAATTAAAAGTGAAAGGTTAATTTTGGTACATTTATTTTTCTTGAAACAAGTAGGTTTGATTTGTATATTGTGGACTTGATTATATTTGTGTGATTGTTGACAAGACTCATGAAACTTTTTTTCAGGAGGACAAAAAATGCTTCATATGCAATTCACAAGATCCTTATCATGAGACCCTCAATCCTGACAGTCATCTCATCGAAAATGTGGTCACTACATTTGCTCCAAACCGCCTTAAGATTTGGTGGCAGTCTGAAAATGGTATGTGGCCGGTATGGGAACTGGTCCCAAGGAGTGTGACTGAGAACCTGGATAAGTTTACGGGCTCTTTGGTGTGTTTGTAATTACGGTTGGATTCTCTGTCCTGTAATTATGGCCTTTGACAGATTTACTGCCTGGAGCACTGCCTTCTCTTGGTAAAATCCGATACTTTCTTATAGGAAGAGCATGCACTTCCTATTAGAAAGCAGTCTTTCATGCTAGACCAAAGGGAGTGTTTAGTAGTCTTTGTCCTAAGGGGAGTCTTTGGGGGAAAGTGTGTATATGTGCTGGAGGCAGTCTGGAGAGGGCATGGTAAGTCCTTGTACTATCTCAGGCTCTTATTCATCTATTAAAAAATAGCATCTTTCATTTTGATCAACCCCAAAGGAAAGGGCAAATTGACAGTCCTGCCCCACCCCCTTTCCATCTAGAGAAAATTTAATAAAGTACTATGAATAAGCACTGTGATGTAATTTTTCAAAGACTCTGTCAATGTGAACTTGACCCCAAGTCAGTTTCCCCAGTGGTAAGTGACTCTATCCCCTTTTCTTTGCTGTTTGGGTTTTGGTTTAAGAAATTCACCAAATATAAGTTACTATTGCTATGAAACTAAGCCCAGATTAGTTTCACATTTGTTTCAAACTTGAATGCTGAAATTTGCAGAATAAAAGTACAGTTAGTGTGTTAGTTGACAGGGCACCACTAGATCTTCTAAAAATGTTTGTATATGTATGTGTGTTTATAAAGGGCTCTCAAGTAAAACTAAGCCTTGTCCATGAAATGTACTGGACACCACTAGATGATTATAGTAATCCCTACACCTGGGAAGCTTTTGGATGCTTACAGTCATTTATCATTCTGTAAAGAGAAGCTCCCTTAATAGACTTCCTTGTCATTGACTATTAAATTGCACTTATTTTCTAGAAGACCCTCAGTTTCTAGGGAGGGTTAGTCATTGGTCAGCTTTGGAAACCCATTGGTTACAAATTTGATTGAGATAGACTGGTCCTCAGAAATGGTGTATCTTGGTTGATAGTTCTGTGTGAAAGAGAAGTTTCTGTAAATCTGCATTTGAGTCACAGAGGACTATGAAATAGCATAGAGTTTAGGGATGAGGAGCATTTCCTCACTGCCCAGATTCTTCCAATGAAGGAAAGACAACTAGAAGAAGGACGCCTAAACGTGAACACCAAGACTGTTCCCATTTTAGGTGATAGTAAAATACTGCCACATGCTGAAGTTCTATAGGAAGGTTTTTCCTACTTAGTTATGTCACAAATTTCCACAACTTTGAGTCTGTGGGGCAAGAGAGGCCAAATGTAGAGATTTTCAGGTAGAAGGCTTGAGTTCTCTGCCACTCTGTCATAGGGGATTAAATGAGATTAGACTGATGGGATTTAGTCTTTAGAAGTCAGACTATTACTATACCTGTAATCTCTCTGTTGTTTGATAGTTTATAATTAAAGCTTAAATTTAATTTAAAATCAAATTTCTTTATGAATTTGTTTTATCTATTTTGTGTGTGTTTTATCCAAATTGTGCTTATACGTAGTGGCATTAAATTATCAGACTCAGTTTGGAGTGTGTGTGTGTGTGTGTGTGTGTGTATTTTTAAATTTGCCCTTTATGATGATCTGTCTCTAACTCTGACATAAATACTTAGAGAAGAATAATTTTTTTTCCTCCTTGTATTTTTCTTATATTAAAAAAAAAAACAAAAAACAAAAAACAACGAATCCTTTATCAGGTTATAAATCTAAAACGGAATGTGCTTTTGGTGCCTGCCTCGAAGCATATGTTCTTATGCTACAGAAATGGAGCCAGACTTGCCTTGTACTTTGCATTATTTCGTTATCTTACTTTTGAATAAATATCGCAGGTTTTTAAAATCCCAGCAGAGAAGAGACATAGTTGCTTAGCTAATATTTCACTCAAAAAATAAATGTCCAGAGTAGGTTTGTATATGCCTCTGTTTAATAAGTAAGATAAGATTAGTTAGTATGATTTTAATGTTTTTCTTTAACATTCCAACTAACTCATATCCGTTCCAGTGACCACTTTTCCCCCTAGTGGACTTGGCAGTTTTCCAGCGGGAAAGTTTATTTCAAAAGGTCCTACTAATTTCCTGAAAATACTCCATCCTGTGGCATGATTTATTCTGAGACATTCCCGTCTTTCTGCATTTAAGACTTCTTTTGCTGGGAGATGGACTCCAGACGCTCTTTCAAACACAGGAAACAGGGAAAGGTCTCCTTTATCAAGCAGGCAGGCTTGAGGGCTATTGAGATTGGGCTGGGGGTACTTTCCATCTCTGGAATTCCTGTGGCCTTTTTAGTGTGTTAAAGCTGGGGCTGGTTGACCCTCAGGGCTTGGTGCAAAGGCTCATTTGTTTGTTCAGGCTTTGGCCTGAAAGGAGAGATGTTAGTATTTGCTCTGGGTCAGTTTATTTATCTGACAGACTCTTTGTCTCTTTGGCATTGTTTTTCAGTTGTGGAAATGCATCCAAAGGCTCTCCCAACAGGAATAGGTTTTTAAAAATTAGATTATTCCTAACATGTGTTAGACTCTTATTCTCATTGCTGCTGGGTAGGGGAAAAAAAGAATACTTGTGTTTCTGCTGGAGGAAGATTGTGTCCCTGTGCTTCAGACTGCAAGCTGAGCCCCTACTGTGCACAGGCAGTAGCCCCACTTTCCCCCTTTGGCAGTCACTGGACTCAGAGGGTTGGGAAGATGTTTTACTTCTTCCTAAGCAAAATTGTCTTTCTTGACAGCAACTAGAAGGAGTCTGCCAAATGTCTTGTTTCAGTGAATAGATTCAATATTTTGAGTTCCAGACTGAATTGTGGAAAACTGAAGAGTCCATCTATTTTGAGCTGTACCACCTAAATCAGTACAAAGGTTTCTTGTTATCTTATCTTCATCTTCAGCATAAGATAGACTGCAAAGAGGATTTCTGTGGGGAGCATAAAGGTAATTTAAGAACACAGTCTCCACTCTGCAGATGTTCCTGTTGCCCTTACTGTTTTCCTCTTTATTCTTATTTTAAAAATCTCCTATAGGCGTGGAAAATGTAACTATCCAACTGGATTTGGAAGCAGAATTCCATTTTACTCATCTCATAATGACTTTCAAGGTAAGGAATCTGTAACTTTCTCACAAATGACATGTTGAGAACACTGTATAATTTCCCTTTGAAAAAGGATGTCTGTTGTGGGTTGGCTTAAGTGGGAACTTAAATATTGTTGCTATAAATTGGGATAATTAAACGGCTTTTTAAACATGGGCATGAAGAACTGCATTTAACAAATCTACTATCTTCATGACAATAAGTAGAGAGGTAATTCTAAGATAATTCAACTGTCAACTTTTAATTAGGTATCTTATTTCCCTGTGGACCAAGACAACTCTGACTCTCTCCCAAACCACAATAAAACATCTGGAAGTAAATCCCTGATCCCTTGTGTTTATGTTTTAATGCTGAGCTTGGTAACTGAAAGGAAGTGTGTTATCTTTAGTTTTCAAGGTTTTGCAAAATTTGTGGGAACAGCTTTGCAGTTCCTTAAAAAACATGTATGTCTTCTTAAATTTTCTCATTTTTCTTTCTAGAAATATAAAATGACCCCAGGACTAGGGAATGTCTCTGTACACAAAGTCCCTTTGTTTCTTCCTAAGCAGCTGCCTGAGAATGACAGACTGCACATGGCTTAAAGTACATGTTGGTGCACATAAAACCCGTAATTTACTTATTCCTTTTCAGATTAAAATCACCTTTGGATAGTTTTTAGTTGGAGTTGGGGGCCTTATCTATACCATCTCAGGTTAGGAAAAGGGATCATATGGGCAAGTAGCCCTGTTGAAAGTCTTGCTTGTGTCCTCTACACATGCCTCAGAGGCCAAAGAGCTTAGGGTGGCTCTGGAAGTCGGAGGGTGAGTAGGAGGAACATTAGGCTGTGCAGTGCCTAGTCCTGAGCTCTTTATCGCCCTTGCCCACTCCCCAATGTTTTAGTTTGCTAAAGCTGCCAAGGCAAAAAGACCAGAAATGGTTTGGCTTTTATACTGGGAATTTATTAGGGTAAGAGCTTACAGCTCCGAGGCTGCAAAGATGTCCAAATCATCAGAGATGCTCTCTCACCAAAGGTCAGCTGCTGACAATCCTGGACTCCTGACATGTGGCAAGGGAAAATGGCAGCTGGTTTCTGCCAAGGTCTCTGCCTTCTCCTCCAGGCTCACTTTCTTCCTGAGCATAGCTGTGGGCAATCAGGCATACGGCTAGTCTCTCCTCTTTCCTCGTTGCTTCAGCTGCTCTGCTTATTCCAGCCTCTGGCCCCTTTCTCAGCTTCTTAGGGTTTCTCTGTCTTTCTGCAGCTGTGGGTGATCTGGAGTCTTCTCTCACATGGCAGGGTAAAATGGCAGCTCTCTTTCTCTGCCCTCTCCTCCAATTATATAGGACTCCAGTAAAAGGATTAGAACCCAACCGGGGTTCTGCAGTCTAATCAAAGGCCCTTAACTGAACCTAACCAAAAGGTCCCACGTACAATAGACTTACGTGCACAGGAATGGGTTAGCTTAAGAACATAATTTTCTGGAGTTCACAAAAGACTCAAACCAGCACATTCTACCCTCTGGACCCAAAAATACATGTTCTTACCATATGCAAAATACATTGATTCCATCACAGTATTTCAAAAAGCCTCAAATAATTTTAGTAACAATACTAAGTACAAAATCTCATAAAAATCAGTTATAGGCATGCAGTCTGTCTTGGGGCAAAATTCCTGTCATCTATAGACCTGTGAAACTTACAAAACAAGTTATCTGCTCCCGGCATACAAAAGGACCATCATAGGATAAACATTTCTATTACCATAGGGAGAAATTGGAAGGAAAACGGGTCATGAGTGCCACAGTTTGGAAAACCTACAGGACATACTCCATTAGATTTCAAAGTCTGAGAGTCATCTGTAGAATGATGGTTTCTTCTCATTGGGGCCTTATGGAGTAGGAGTCCCAACCCTTTGAAGGGCTTGTCCAATGGCCATCTTCTTGGTTCTACCCTTATCAAACATCTGGGTGCGGCTGAGCTCTAGACTTCACCCTCCAAGAACACTGGAGTGACAGCCACACTCTTTCCCCAATTTCTGGGGAATGTGGCCCACCATCTCTGAAGCCTGGGAAGGTAACAGTGTCCCTGAACAGTGGGGTGGAAGACCCACCCTCCTTAAATGCTGGGCAAACTCCGTTTCCGCACTCATGGGTGGCGTCCCTCTCTATCTCTCGGCGCAAGAAGATGTTCTTTTAAGTCCAGACCTCAGCTTCCACTGTTTTGCCCTTGAAGTGGTTTTTCCTTCAGTCTTTCCTTTTTTTGTCCCTTTTAGTTCAGGCTGACAATGCATCTGTTCATACAAATCTTTCAAAAAATTTGTTGGTTTAGCATGTAGTTCACAGGGGTCTCAGCCAGCAGACAATAGGATTTTCCACATATCCTTTCTGGATAACTGCATATCCAGTCCTGACTTGCAAGGAAATGGCTACCTGGTCCCAGTTCAGTTAAGTCCTCACATTCTTCCCTGTTCTCTGGGGACTTGTTTTCCAGAAACTCGAAATTTCCCACACCATCAATTTTTGGTTTCTTTGTGCTCAGTTCTCAGCTTATCCCTTTTCTCTTGCTTTTTGCTATAAGCTGCAAGGAGAATCCAGGCTGCATTTTCCACATTTAGTTTGGAAATCTCCTTAGCTAAATGTCCAAGCTCATCATTTTCAAATTCTGCTCTCCATCTAACATCAAGAGTCAATTTTGCCAAGTTATCTGCCACTTTAAAACAAGGATTGCCTTTCCTCCAATTTCCAATAATACATTCATAGTTTCCTTTAAGGTGTCATTGGAAGTACCTTTAGCATCTGTATTTCTACCAACAGTCTCTTCAGAACAATCTAGGTCTTTTCTATCAGGCATCTCACAGTTCCTCCAGAATCTTCCCCTACCCATTTTTGGTATTTGCAAGCAGCAGCATTCCATTTTCTTGGTACCAGTTTCTGTTTTAGTTTGCTAAAGGCTACCAGTGCAAAATGCCAGAAATGGGTTTGCTTTTATAATGGGAATTTATTAAGGTAAGAGTTTACAGTCCCAAGGTTGTGAAAATGTCCAAAAACAAGGCATCATAAGGAATTGACTCACCAAGGATCAGTTGCTGTCAATCTTGGACTCATGCCATGTGGCAAGATAAAATGGTGGCTGGTCTCTGCCTTCTCTTCCAGGCTCACTTTCTCCCTGAGCTCAGTTGTAGGTGATCAGACATATGTTTCCTCTCTTCCCTCTCCTTGTTGCTTCAGCTTCAGCTGCTCTACTCATTCCAGCCTCTGGTTTTCAGCCTTTCAGGGTTTCTCTGTCTTTCTGCAGCTGTGGGTAATCTGGAGTCCTCTCACATGACAGGGTAAAATGGCAGCTCTCTTTCTCTGTATGTCTCTGAATGTTTTTCCCATTCATAAAAGACTACAGCAAGAGGCCTGAGACCTGCCCTGGGTCATGCCTCACTGAAGTACTCCATTCAAAGGGCCCCAAATGAATTCAGTCCAATCAAAGTGTCCCACACCTACAGGAATGGGTTAGCTTAAGAACATAATTTTATGGGGTCCACAAGAGATTCAAACCAGGATACGCAGTGACCTGATGTCACTGCTGGGGCAGGAATGTTACACTGTGACTGTGATTCTAGTGGGAATCTCAGTGGGGAGGACTTTCACTAAACAACTGGTCAACTACGCCTTATCACCCAAACCCTGGATCCACTCATTGCCTACACACTCAACAGGTGGTTAGAATTTAAACTTCGCTGTGCATAGGGATTATCATGTTACATGAGGCCTAAAGATGCTCAAAATCACCTTTATGAATCTTGAGAGTCCTCTGTTTTACTTTGGAAAAGAGCATCTGTTTGCATACATGGATTATTCTGAGCTCATTTATGTCCAAAAGTCCTTTGGGCACATATTTTGTAGTTGAATACTCATTCAAGTGAATACAATAGGCCAAAGATAAAATTCTGCACATAAGTACAGAAGGTCAAATAGAGGGAGCAGTGATTGAATTGAGACGTGAAGAATGATACAAGTTGTCCAACTTTAGCCTATGGGTAGAGACTCATTCTTTAGGTTCTAGTGCATGTGTGACAGCCTTTGGGTATGAATCCCCAGTCTGCTTCTTATAGGCATGTATAACCAGAGCTTTGGCTTCCCATTGGTAAAATGGGAATAATAATGCCTATGTTAGGGGGTTGTGTGACATATCCTTCTACTCTGAGTATAGAGATAATCTTGCTGCCATGGCATATAGTGGGAACTGGACAGTTTTGTGTATGTGGATGCTTGGTGTATAGTAATTGTTTAATAATTAGTGACCAAATGAATGAGTGAATAAATAAACTGAATGGCCTTCTTGTTTGTAAAAATCTTCCCTAGTCCTAGAGCATGGTTACTGCTTTCTCCAGAAGCTTCAAGTCTTTTAGGGGAGATTTTAGGATTTCTGTGGGAGGAGATGGAAGAAAAGTCATTCTTGGCAGAAGAAACAGCTTGAGAGCAGAGCCTAGTGGGATGATTGGGGCAGGGGTTGTTCAGCAAATGCTACATAGATTTGCCACGAGTGTGGGGTAGTGATGAGACAAGAGGGAAATAAATGTGAAATAAAAAGATTAGAGTCAGAAGGACCTTGACTCCTTGCTGAGGGCTGTGTACATTATAGGAAATAGGGAGTCATTGCCAAGGCATTGAGACCTGTTTCAGGAAAGTAACCCAGGAGGCAATACAGAGGAGGAACTGGGACAGGGAGAAGAAAAGGGAGGGCAAGTTGGGAGGCTCTTGTGGAGGTAAGTGTTCGTGGAGGGCTTAGGAGAGTGCTGGTATGGATGTGAAGGCTGGCTGTGATTCACATGTAAGAAGGCGCCACCTCTTCCAACCCAGGAGTACTATCTGAATTACCTGGAAGCTTTTTTAAGTCCCACATTATCCCCTTGCTGCTGTACTCTGCACCCTCTGCTACTACTGCCTTTGATAATCATTGTTGTGAGGAGCCTCGGTTTTCTAAGGACAGTCAATAGGATCTTTTAGAATCAGGTTGAACCGTGAACTGGAGAAAGAGTAGACACGGAACAGTAGAAGAACGAGTAGGGAAAGGAATGAACCAAGCATTACTTAGGTGTCCAAACTGAGAAACTAGGAGGATGCTGATACCTCTAACAATAGTGAGGACAGGAAAGAAAGGAACTGAGGTTGGGGGCGAGGATAAAGAACACGTGTTTATTCTTAACCATACTTGTCATGGACATGTTTGATTGCTAAGTGGGTTGGGTTTTCTTAGGCTAGCAAAACTTATTTAGCACACGCACAGTATGTTTTTGTATAGTAACCAGGTGTTTTCAAGCTCAGCTCTTTCACTTATTATAAATTTGGAGACAATGGGGCAGAAACCAAGGCCTGAGGTTGATGACTAAGAAAAGAGAGTGGAAAGGCTTCCGTTCTTTAGGTAAAATGTGTTGTCCCAGTTTACAGCAGCTTCTTAATTCCACAGGAAATTGAGTAACTCAGTGGCCTTTTGGGACTCGGAGGTTTCCAGAAGGGAGGGAGTAGGAAGCACAGCCAGGACTGGCTCTAACGCTTTTCCTCTCTACTCCCCTTTGACACAAAGACATCAGGCAAAGCCTCTACCCGGGAGCCTGGTCTAATGGGAAGTTTGCCACACTTCCTTGAACACGTGGTTCAATTTATTATTTTGTTTTTTTCCTTATTTTAAAATTCTTAGTCTAATACTCTCGTGAGTTTAATAAAGTATCCTTTTCTTATATTCTTGAATAGGTGAAAAAATGAGAACCTGGGCAACGAGTAAGTGATAAGTCAAAGAATCTGTCAAAATGTCTTCCATTTTCTTGTTCTTGACTCTTTTATCAGAGAAAAAGTTCATCAGGATTAAGGAAAGAAAAAGAGACTCTGAGCATGTACTAGTTTTCACCATTAGCTCTCATCCAAATTTCTGTTGAGCATTGGTTTTAATTCAAAAAGGTGTCTTTTTATAGGTTCTATTTACCAGGTCAGCTTAACTCACTTGATTTTCTTCCGTTGTGATCTGACTTCCATTTTCCAATATGTACTGTGTTCAGTATTAAAGCATTTTTCCATTTGCCTGATGTTAGTGCACATTTCTGCTTCATCTCATCCACTTGGCCCTTGTTTTAGTTTGCTAAAGCTACTGGGAGCAAAATAGCAGAACTGGGTCCGCTATTACAATAGGGATTTATTAGGGAGAAAATCTTACAGTTCCAAGGCTATGAAAATGTCCAAATCAAGGCATCATCAGAGCTGCCATCTGGCAAGGCAAAATGGTGGGTCTGCCTGTCTCTCTCTGCCTTCTCTTCCAGGTTCATCTTCTCTTTCAGCTTCAAGCTGCTCGATGGGCCTAGCCTCTTGGGGGCTTCATTGCTTTAGCTTCTCCACTGATTCCTACCTCCAGCCTTTCTCAGCCTCTCGGGGTTTTTCTTTCTGCAGATGTAGGCCATCCTGGAGTACTTTCTCAAGTGGCAGGATAAAAATGGCAGCTGCTCTCTTTCTCTATGTCTGTGTTTATATTAAGACTCTAGAAAAAGGATTAAGACCCACCCTGGGTCCCACAATCTAATCAAAGGCCCTTAAGCAATCTAATAAAAATGATCTAATTGTAATGTCCCTTAACTGAATCCAACCCAAAGGCCCCACATACAGTAGGCTTCCATGCATAGGAATGGGTTAACTTAAGAACATGATTTTCTGGGGTCTACAAAAGACTCAAACCAGGACAACCCTCCCAAACACCCTCCTAAACCTGCCTTGGTTTTCTGGCTTCCCCACTTTTTCTCTGTCTTCTTTGCCATCTGTTTATCAGTCTTCTTATGCAGTCTTCTCCTACTGAGCCAGTGAAGGAAAAACAGCTTTGGTCTTATTCAGCCTGGGTTTGAATCCAAACCTACGACTAGCAAGTTTTCTAATGCCTCTGAGCCTCCTACTTGCTTCATTTGCATGGCGGATGTCTTGGGAGGATTTAAGTGAAATAATGTAATTAAAGTTCCTGACACCACCCTCTTCTCTTCATCGTCTAGTCCCTCATTGATGTTTCCCTAGAGCTCCAACCTTAGCTCTGTTTTATTCTTGCTTTTTCTTTTTATGGGGAAACCACAGGTTTCAGATACTATTCTTGCACAGTGATTCCCGAATCCATTGTTCAACTTCCATTCTCTCACCTGATTCGCAGACCACTGTTTGCAGTCATCTGGGGGCACCTCCACATTGATTTCAACTGCACACCTTACTTGGTTATGGGTCTTTAACCAAGTGCCTTTGCTCCTCTGCCATATCTTTGTTATTGGCAACACTGTCCTCACAGCTGCCCACGCTAAATTGCCCGTGTTACTTTCCTCTCCTTCCCTTTCCACTGAAATCTAATTGATCACCAAATGCAATTCAATATATTCTACCTTCACTAAATTTCCAGAGCAGTCAGTTATATCCTTGTTTTAGTTTGCTGAAGCTGCTATCCACATTGTAATTGTTTGAGTTAAGACCTTCATCTTTTTTCCTATTACGATTTTTTCCATGTCCAGTAACTCTGCTGCAAAAATTATTTTTCTAATGTGCAATCTGATCATTTCATTCTGTCCACTTAAAGATACAGTAAACGGCTTAGCATGGCTAACAAATTCCTTCCTACCCTTATATCAACTCATCTCTTCTGTCATATGCAGCCACCTGCATCCCCTGCCTGGAAAACACTTAGTTACCACTTTAAGATCCAGCTAGAGGCCCTCTTCTCTGTGAAGCATTCCCCAGCTTCATGAGTTAATTCCTTTCTCTTGTTCTCCCAAAGCGTGTGACTCTACTATGGTGTTTGATGTGTCATATTGTAAATTGTTTATTCCTCTTTCTAAATCCCTTCATTAGACTCTCTATAGCATATAGACATCAAACCATTGTTTGGTAATAAATAGGCAGTCATTACATTATTTAGTGATTAAATGAACTATTAATGCAGGAACACTCAAACTTACCATCCATATTATGGGCATGGTGACTAAATATACCAAAAATTGTGTGCTGTTAAGGCCTGTTTATAATCAGCTTCTAAAGAGAACCAGACCTTACTAATCTGGTAGGATGGGAGGAAGTGCAAAACTTAGAGGCTAGACACTTTCCTTACAAAAAGAGGCTCCATGGAACAGCTTGAAGTCTTTGAACTCCAGCCAGTCTGAAATACCAGCTACATGCAGTCAGGGTTTGTGGCACACAGTTGGGTGATATTTTCTTCCGAGATTTTTAAAAATACCCATTACCAATTAAAAAAAATCAAATGTGACTCTTCCTCCCGCCTTTAGACATTCCGTCCAGCTGCTATGCTGATAGAACGATCGTCTGACTTTGGGAAAACATGGGGTGTGTACAGATACTTTGCTTATGACTGTGAGAGCTCATTCCCAGGCATTTCTACTGGCCCCATGAAAAATGTTGATGACATAATATGTGATTCCCGATATTCTGACATTGAACCGTCAACAGAAGGAGAGGTTTGCTTTTTTGCTTCACATTCTACTTGCAAATCTACTTTTTTGGTCATTGCAAAACTACCAATTACTCTTGTCTCTTTTTTAGGTGATATTTCGTGCTTTAGATCCTGCTTTCAAAATAGAAGATCCTTATAGTGCAAGGATACAGAGTAAGCTGTTTTCAAATCAGTTTTGATGGGAACTATTGATGTTCAGTAAATCAAAGCTGCTGGTACTGCTGTTGCTAATGTTGCTGTCCTCTGCTGAGCTTTGGTTCCTGAGTAGAGCTGACCCTGTATGTCAGGTTGAAAAGCTGAGGTGCCACCAGATGAACAGATGCGGGGCTGATGCTTGCTGATCTTTTCCAGCTGTGCACAGCCCTATTTTTAACCAAGGCCCGTGGAACAGCTTCAAGTATGAAAGACAAGAGTGGAGGAAGTCCAGAAAAGTCTGCTTCCTCACTTAAATTAACTTTTTATGTGGCCCAGACTGTCTCTGATCCATAATTTACTCATTCTATTGTAAAACAAATATTTAATGGTGTGCCCAGCCCTGTGCCAATTTCCAAGTGAGTTCTGTGAAGCCTGCCTTCCATGTTCTCCAAATCCATTTGCAAGAAATGTCCACATAGACACACACCTTCTGATTCTCTCAAAGGACTCATTGTCTTTTCCTTTTGGGGTCGGCTTTGTGGGACTTGGGGAATGTGTTGTCATTATAATTGTCTTTTGTTGTTGGGTGGCATCAGAAAGTCTATTTCTATTAAGGAAACATCCATTTTAGTTTACCATGCTTTTGATTTACTTTGTAATCAAGGAAACAATATCTTTGTGGTTTTCCCTATTGTTGAGACCTCTGAAACTCACTTCAAAAGTAATTTTGTCTCTGAGAACAGCAGTGAACATGAGGCTTAGTTGTTATTTGAACTGTCATTAAACCTGGTAGGATAGAGTGGGGGAGCATATTTGCTCTTCTGAGGGCTTCCACAAAGATCAGCTCAAGGGTTTCTAAATACTCCAGCTGCTCTTCTAGTTTGGTTGTTTGGCCTCTTGTCAATAGGCGCTTGTGCTCAGGAGGAATTGTGCAGGAGGAAATGTTGGCATTCATAAATTCCACTCAGCTAAATAGTACCACAGTCTCTCTGTTCTTTTTTATAAAGAGCCTAAGTTTAATGCATGGACTTTCTCTTTCAACCCACAGCCATTTTCTATAGTCCCCTTTGTAAGCTATGTGTACATTATAAGTCTTTAAAATTGTACTTGGGCTTTGAAAGTAACTAGTGCACTGGGCTGCCACCCTGTTGTCTTGTGAGTTACTAGAACACATCGACACCAATGATAGTGAAGCTTAGAAGCAACTTCCTGCTCCAGAGCTAAATGAGAGGGCAGATGGACTGATAGGTCTTTGGGGATCCACTTAAGCAAGAGCAACTTAGTAATTAATGAGAACACCCACCAGTAAAGAAGATTGAATGGATCTTGGTTTATCAGATTACTATAGAGTATAATAAGCCTAGGTTTATAGATCCAGGAAGGAGAAGGAAAACCAAGACAAGAGAAATTGATCTTCAGGTAACTTATGTTTAGGAAAAAATAATGTGCCCCAACATCCTAGTGCTAAACTCCTTTTTCTATATGCCACTATATTATATCTGTAAATGTGGAAACGTTTTGTAAAACTGGAATGAAAAAGTTGTCCGTTGGAATGTTTAAAAACTTGATGTGCTCTCTCTCCCTGGTTATTCTTTAGTAATTAAATTTGTTTTAGTGACTTAGATTTCCTTGTAGTGGTGGGAAATTTCAGATAGTACTGTATTTTCCTCTCCAAAAATAGATACAAAAACGTGTCTTCCTTTCTAACTATCATAATATAATAATGAGAATTAGAATGGCTTGATTAAACCCTTTCCCACCTAAACAGAATTTTCTGACCTCAATTTTCTGATTTTCTGGAAACAAGATGGTATTGCAATAGTTTAGATTGCTGTAAGCCAGTGGGTTCCAACAATCATGCAGCTGTGTTTTAATCATTTCTCCACTTCTACCCTTCCCCCTAAAATATTAGTCTGCAAACAAAACCACCACAGGGTTGACACTTTGATTAAACTGCTGAGGAGATAGCCTCTCCTCTGCCAAAGACTATCAAGTTATGTTATAGCCCTAAGCTTTATTGAGGGTCATCTAAAGCATACAAGGGGTTGGTATATTTCTCCTTAAGCCATTTTCATTTGTTACGCCTTTCCATACAGGGAAATGATATATATTTGCAAAAGAATTCTTGCTTGTTTGACCAAACTTTTTATCTTCTTGGTGAACTTCATAGATCTATTAAAAATTACCAACTTGAGAATCAAGTTTGTCAAACTGCATACCTTGGGAGATAATCTTTTGGATTCCAGAATGGAAATCAGAGAAAAGTACTATTATGCAGTTTATGATATGGTGGTTCGTGGAAACTGCTTCTGCTATGGCCATGCCAGTGAATGTGCCCCTGTGGATGGATTCAGTGAAGAAGTAGAAGGAATGGTAAGCAAGTGCTCCCGAGGCTTTCTCCTTAATACAGGTGATTTGAAAAAGCAAATTGAAACTAGTCTAGTCTGATCTTGAGCATTTTAGGTGGTTAATTTTTCCAGATTTACCTTTCATCCTTTGCACCATTACTGGTGGCTGACTATTGATTTTTTTGTTTGTTTCTTTCTTTGAATATGAGAATGTAAGGACTGCTCATTTCACAATCACTGACTTAATATTTGGAATTTGTTCCTGCTAGCGGCTGCTAAAGTAGGTATTTTAGTCAACAAGGATTAAAAAATTGTTTAAATGGCAATTGAGTCTGTCTTTATGCTAGAGAAGACGAAAAACCACAAGCATTCCATTCTTTATGCTAGAATGCATAAATTGACCGTTAAAAGGAGGTAGTGACTGCATTTATTTATCATTTAGGTGCTTCAGGGGTTTTAAGCAAGTCTTTGCATGACACAGTGCAAAATAGCATATCATGGGTTTTCAGAAAGCAAATTAACTTCAATCTTTTTCTGAGAGTCATATTTCCTTACTTTAAGGAAAAAATTAAATGTGACAAATTGTTATTTTTTAAAATCTCATTAAAAGTTAGAGTTAGTTGGTAGTTGTTTCTTGAAGTGTTGTTCCTGAAATCAAAACAAGAAAATAAAAGAAGTAAAAAAAAATAAAACCCTTTCTGTTATATGGCATAGCTATCAAACTTGCAGTAATGTAAGTTGGTTCTCATCTGGTGTGTATGCATTTAGTTCTACACTATAACTTTTGCAGCCTTCTATTAAAGTGTGTGTGTGTGTGTATGTATATATATATTAACTCTTAGGCAACTAGTTTTGTTTTAAAAAAATTCTTAAGTAACTAATTTTGTTTGGTTTTTTCCTTAGATTATTCAATAAAATATTAGTTGGGCATCAGTTATATAATAGGAACTATTCTAGAGACAGGAGTTATATCCATAAAGAAGACAGATAAGACTCAGTGGGGTGGGGGGGAGAGGCCAATGGAAAAACAGATTAAAAAATCCCCTTACTATTGTGAGCTAGAGATTAGTATGGAAAGGGATTTGTTTTCTATTGATCATGGAGAAAATCTGTATGTTATTATATCTTACTTTGCTTTTTCTTGTTTTTATAACTTTCAAGGTACATGGACACTGCATGTGCAGGCATAACACCAAGGGCTTAAACTGTGAACAGTGCATGGATTTCTACCATGACTTACCTTGGAGACCCGCTGAAGGGCGAAATAGCAATGCCTGTAAAAGTAAGTCTTAGGAAAAGGGGCGTTTTGAATCATTTAGGACCCCAGGGTCCACTTTCTGGGTAGAGGTGCTATAAAAATGCACCATTTTGCACAGGGAAGAAAAGTTACTGTCCTTTTCTCAGCTTTATCCTGATACTGCTAGGAGGCCAACAGTATCCCTTCAGTTAAATTACTAAATTTGTATTTACTGAGCAGCAACTATGTGTTCTGGGCACTTTGGCAGATATAGAAGACTGAGACACTGTCCCTAACATTGTCCCTCTTTTTTAAGGCAAGATGACTATGAGAGAAAATGAAAGGAAAATATGGCATGGTAGATCATTATGGTCTAAGGACTATGGAATAGACTGTAGAGTTGTGTGCTTTGTTTCCATGGTGGCCCAGCTGTGGCCTCTGACACATTTCCATCCATCCATCTTGGTGGTATTCTCTGGGCAGAGGTATAGTTCGAAATGCTGTCACACTGTCATTCCCCCTCCCTGCCATACACTGTGATTCTGTGGTATACTGCCTCCCCTTGAGGAACATGACTGCCTCTGCCCCCACTGAGCCACTGAGAAGGACTGTTCTAGAAGTTCAGAAACCAGTGTGAGTGCTGGAGTGGTCAAGGCTTATTAGGAGGTACGACCTAGCTGGCCCTTGATAAACAGCGTTGGCTGTCCAGGTAAAAAAGATTAAAGAGAGAGAGGAAGGAAGAAGTTCTGATAAGAGCAACATTAGGCTTCAAGGACATTCTCGTGTCTACCACACAGGATATGCTGGGGAATGATTCAGAGGTTCAAACTCAACCGGTGTGTGAGGCAGTGTTTGGTGAGCACAGTAGTGGATAAGATACAGTCCTTCTGCAGGATGTTCTGTCGCAGTGGGGAAGGGAATCAATCCTTCACACCCACGTTCCTCAAAGCAGGGGCTCAAACCGGATTTCCCAGACATGTATTGTCCAGAATGTCCTTTGGAGTAATGTGCATTAATCCAGACCCACGCTGAGTGGGACTCAGAGACATCCTCCATGGAATGGCAGCCTTCCTTCTGTCACTTCTCTGCCAAAGAGAGGCAGATGACTGTCTTTACTTAGTACATTTCACATTGTTAAGGTTTCCAATATGATTTAGGGTTTAAACTGATGTCATGAATAGATGTGTTCTCTTTCACCATGAGTACCCCTTGTTAATTGCCTTTTTTCAGGAACTCTGTCCCTCATTTCAAAAATGAACTCCCTTTCTCCCAACCCCACCCTCACATTGGCAAGTAGATTTTAAAAGACTTCTTGATATTGGTCTTGTCATACAGAGTGTAACTGCAATGAACATTCCAGCTCATGCCACTTTGACATGGCTGTTTACTTGGCAACTGGAAACATCAGTGGAGGAGTGTGTGACAATTGCCACCATAACACAATGGGGCGCAGCTGTGAGCAGTGCAAACCGTTCTACTACCAGCACCCAGAAAGGGACATCCGAGATCCCAATATCTGTGAAAGTACGTTGGGGAATGTCACTAAAGAGGGTGGGACCTATTCAGGTTCTTTCAAACTGAATAGTCTGGTAGTTGACATCCTTTTCTGAGAGTTCATAACGTAAGCTTCAAATCCAGCACTTGTGTTTTAGTTGCTATGTAGGATGCTGGGTGTGGTATTAACTTGGTAATCATAGCCTTCTTTAGTCTATTTTTGTGAGATTTGGAGGGATGAAAGGAACATGTATTTATACAAACATATGTATTGTGTTTCCTGTTTTTTTTTTGTTTGTTTGTTCTTAGAATGTACCTGTAACCCAGCTGGTTCTTATAATGAGGGAATTTGTGACAGTTACACTGATTTTTCTGCTGGTCTCATTGCTGGTCAGTGTCGGTGTAAATTGCACGTGGAAGGAGAGCACTGTGATGTTTGCAAAGAAGGCTTCTATGACTTAAATGCTGAAGATCCATTGGGTTGTAAATGTAAGTACATTTTTGCTAAACAGTTTGGGAGTGATACATCTATTAAATGACTTTATGTCCTCATCTATAAATCCCATTTTACTTTGTAATTCTAAATCTAAACTACTTTGAACTCAGTTGGTTTGTGTTTCTTGACTTCTTTTTGTCTTTAATAAAGCCTGTGCTTGTAATCCTCTGGGAACAATTCCTGGGGGGAATCCATGTGATTCTGAGACCGGTTACTGCTACTGCAAGCGTCTGGTGACAGGACAGCGTTGTGACCAGTGTCTGGTAGGTCAATCTTAATTACCTGGGACAGGTAGTTTGTGAACTTGGCACATTTTATAGTAGAGAATGTTTTTGCCACTGCAGATTCTACTATCACCCTTAGATGTAAATGTTAACTGACATGAGCAGACAATTCACAAAAGAGGAATAACTAACAAATAACTTGATGAGATGTTCACTATCACTGTTGGTCTTTTGCTATGGTTTTAATGATAATGATTAATATTAGTGAGGATTAAATGAAGTGCTGGTATCTGTATGCTGCTGATGGAAATGTAAAGGCTCATATTTTATGGAAAGCATTTTGGTGAAATGTATCAGTAAACTTTAGAAATGTACATACCCTTTGACCCAGTAATCCCACTTCTGGGATTCTATCCTAATGAAATAATGAGATAATTGGACAAAGATGTATTCATCAAAAGACTCATTGCATCTTTTATTAATCATAGCAAAAGACTTGGAAGCAATAGTGGGAAAATAGTTAAGTAAATTTTGGGGCTTCTATACAATGTGATATTTGGTTGCCATTGAAAATGACAATATGAGGAAATACTTATGAAATTATGGGGAAAAACACAGGATGTGAGTAGTGTCTTGAGTATGTATGAAATAAATGCATCAAGAAAAAATCTGGAAGGAAATACACCAGAATGTTCATTCTAATGATTCTAGGTGGAGTATTTATGGGATAATTTAAACAAATCTATCTTTTATAACATTCTTGTATTGCTTTTACAATTTGGAGAAATTATGTTTATGTATATTTGTTCTTTAGAGTAGATTTCTGGGAGTCAGATTAAAATTGGTGAACCTGGTTTCATCTGCTCATTAGGAAAAATGTCTTTGTTGAAGTGCAAAGAGATCTTTTCCCCTATATACACTCTGTTCTTTTTTTTAATATTTCCATCTCTTAAGCTCCTGAGACTTGGCGATCTCTTCACCTTTCAGTTCTGAGACTAATTCTAGCTTTGTGCTATGTTTCCACATAGATAAATCCTTGAGGGGCTTTTCTTAAGGGGGTTATGACATACTGAACTGAGGGAAAATTTAAAATCTTGCCAAGATTTGCCAAAACTTTCTTTCTGTGAGAGTAATTCTAATGAAGAGATTCAGCTTCTTTACTGCTTGCTCAAATTAATTATTGGATGAAGGCTATTGTAGGGCAAATAAAACACCGTGAACCTGGCATTATGTGAATCGCCGACATCCGTGACCCACAGTTTAGGTTTCTTTTTTTTTTTTTTCCAGAATCATCATTCCCTCTGTTGGCTTTGTGCTTTCACAGTGGAAATGAGTGTTTGGTGGAGTAACCAAAACATGCCGTAACTTGTTTCTTGCTGAGTCTATTGTATAATTACAAGAACCCACCTTTAGATGTTTAATCTTTTGTTTGCAGCCAGAGCATTGGGGTTTAAGCAATGATCTGGATGGATGCCGACCTTGTGACTGTGACATTGGGGGAGCATTAAACAATAAGTAAGTAGAACTTCATTTATACTCATTCATTTCCCCCATGGAAAGCCAGAGGGAAATCTCTGGTGGAAGGATGACATTCATTTGTCCTGTTTTCTCAGGAAAATGTGCAAAGTACATTCATTTTTGGTTAGAATTACAGATGATCACTTTTACCTGTGATCTCAGTGTTTTAAAAAATTTATCCACGGGGCGGATGTGGCTCAACTGGTTGGGCGTCTGTCTCCCATATGGAGGGACCTGGGTTCGATCCCCGGGACCTCCCGGTAAAAAAAAAAAAAAATTTATCCATTCTGAGAATTTGCTTTGTTCTTACTTGTTATTGCACTTTTACTTTTCGGTATTTTTTCAAAGGCTCAAACAGTTCAGACAGATATAGAGCACAAAGTAAAAGTGTTCCTTCTCCTGCCCTCCCTGCTCCAAGTTCCACTGCCTATAATTGTTAATAGTTTCTTGTGTCTCTTTAGAAATTAAAAATAGTGCTCAATATAGTCAAAAGTGTTCAATGAAGTTTCTTTATTTCTTTTTAAAGGACAGATTAGATTTCATTTTTAAAAATAGACCAGTGCAAAGTAAAAACCAAATCATAGTCCACAATTTCGCCATTTAGCTTTACTGACATTTTTTGAAAATCAAAGCAATATGAACACACACTATTCTACAACTTGCCCTTTGTGTCTGGAGATCGTTTTTCATAGCAACATGTATTCATATACCTCTTTAATAACATTTTGGTATTCTATTGCGTGAAAGTGCCATGATTTATTTTATTTTTTCCAGTTTTTTGGCTTTTTAAAAATGTTGCAGTGAAGTCAAAGTATATATGCATTTTTTATTTTGACGAGGAATGTCAGATTGTTTTCCAGAGTCATTGTGCCTGTTTATTTTCCTACCACTGGTTAAAAAGGTACCTTTCCCCACCCCCACTAGCAGTTAGTATCATCAAACATTGCAGTTTTTTGCCAATCTAAAAGATGGAAAATGGATTCTCATTTTGATGTATGTAGATAAACTTTTCATTTTTTTCTTTTCTCCAACTTCCATGTCCATTAATGAAAATTATATATAATACTTTAGTTACTTAAATAGATTAGTATTCTTTGAATAGATGAAACAGGAGACTAGCAAAAATTATCATACATGCACATTTGCCAAGATAGTAAGTTTGTGAGAGTTGAGTTACCCACCCTTAATCAAAGAGAATTTTGGCCTTTGTTACTGGACCAGAGTCGGAACATCTGGTAAAGTTAGTGTAAGTGACTGCTGAGAGAATAGACAGATGTTTCCTTGTAGCCTTGAATCTTCCCCGAGAGAACATACTGAATTCATTGAGCAAGCTTCATATACTCAAAATTTGTCTCTCTCACAAGATTATTTCCCAACATCATAGCAGTCTGCTTGGAAGGAATGAGATTTTAGGCAGCTGCAACATGTCCTGTTTGGCTTCTTTATTTGAGTTCGTTCTGTTCCAGATCATGGAATAGACTCAGTATAGCATGTAGCCTCTGAAACTCCAGTGTGAGTTTCTGTTCTTAGAAAACCTAGAGGGGAAGAGGCTAAGATAATTCCATTTAAGCAGGGGAGAAAGACACGCTGTTAGCCTGCTCACTGAGTCACTTCTCTGACTTTCTTTTGTGACGCCCAGAAGTTTTGTTGATTCTTTTAGTAATTGATTCTTCTATTCAAAGCTGTCATCTCTCTTAAAATCCTTCTTGATGAGATGAAAATGGCATAAATAATTCTCCAAATTATGTAATGACTCAGGAATGGCCTATGCTCCTTTACCCTAAATGATTCCTGTTTCTAACACTCCCTACCTCCTTATCTTTACTCCACCCACTCTCCCTACCTCTCTCTCTACTTTGCACAGCCCCCAGCCTGCCCTTTGATTTCTCCCACAAGGGTTTGTTAGAATGTGTTCACCAAGAGAATTTGCGAAACTAAAATCTTTAGTAAAGATTTTAAAGCAGGCAACCATCTGATCTTTCTAGTATGACTGAGGAAACTTTCACCCTATGTTTTGGCAGCATTGGTAGGGAAGAAAAATAAGTCTTTAAAGAATCCTTCTAATCCTTGTGACTCTACAATATTTTATGGTGACCCTTTCCAAAGTTGTTTTCCCCAAAGAGGAATTTGCCTTGGAATCTCTTACGGGTGGTGAAGGTCAGGTCTCCTGAAGCACTAAATAAATCTAGTAGGAGAATGCTTGCAGCATAGATGGCATTTAGGAAATATTTGCTGAATGGTTGATTCATTGCAACATTCATAAATATCTTTTACTTGATGGTGTCCCTGGCCTTTGACTTAGACACATACTAAGTATTGCATAAACATTGATTGAATAAAAGAATTTGAGAAACAAAAGATTAAGATGTAGAAACTAAATATGCACTCCTTAGAAGAGGTGATCCCAAAATGTGATCCCCAATGGTCCTTAGTTTCTTTGGTCAGGGACATAATTAGGTGTAAAAATCATTCAAAGTGGAAAAACGTTTCAAATGTTTTGTATGATGAGCTGGATGGATTTTTTATAGTAAAATAAAATTTTAAGAAGTAATTTGTTCATTATGTTGCTGGTTAGTCTGAACTTTCGAAAAAAGAAGTAACACCTAATTAATTTAAATAATGTAATTCAAACTAGGTTAGCAAAATTTTGCCTTGTCTATAACACACGTTAATGAGTAAATAAGGCAATAGTTGCTATGTAATTGCTATGTAATTGCTCCTTGTAAATATTTTAGAACATTGGAAAATATTAACATTGTTACAGTTTCCTTCAAAATTATTTTATCAGACAGGACTTTCATCTCTGGCTTTCAAACCCACTACTTTTTTTTTTTTTTTTAAGATTTATTTATTTATTTACTTTTATGCATTTTTACCCCCCCCACCCCCCCACCCCCCATTTTTGCTGTTTTTTGTGTGTGTCCATTCACTGGGCAATTCTGTGTGTCTGTTTCCAGCCCTCTCTTCTCCTCCTTCTCCTCCTGTGGGAGAGAAGTGTCCTACCACCTGCACCACCTTAGTTCCTGGTTTTTTGGTGCGTCTCATCTTGGTTCTCCCTTGTGTCACTCTCCTTTTATGTCATCATCTTGCTGCATGGCTTGGTGGGGCCTGGCAGTGCACCCACTCGCGGGAACTGGCAGTCTGTGCACCTTCTGTATTTTTCTTTATTTTTACTGGGAGGTCCCGGGGATTGAACCCAGGTCCCTCCATATGGGAGACAGATGCCAACCACCTGAGCCACATCCGTCCCCCTGCCATCTCTTAAGGTTGACCAAAGATACCTAAAGTTACAGTCTTTTCTTATACAGGATGGTCATATAATAAATCAGGCTTAGTTTACCACAAGCATTCTAAAAACCAGACCTAGGGTGAAAAACTAGATCTGGGGACACATGCATGGTTTCTAATATAGCAAATGTTTAGCCTACCCTGATTATCACAAAATCAGGACAGTGAGAATATTCACAGCCCCTGCTACTTTTTGAAGACTTCTACTTCCTAAACTGAAGTTCCCAACCCTTCCTTGATGGTTCATCAACACTTTACTTCTGCATCTCTTCTATGACCTATTTTATTCTTCCTTGTCTTCTAGTTGGTTGTATGAAACGCTTCTATTTGAACGGGCGTTGTGTCTGATTTTATCTCCCTGTACATCCAGCACAGTAGGCCTTGTAGGTGCTTATTAGGTGAGTGAATCAAGTTTACTACACTTGGAAACCAGAGCAGAAGTTAATAGATATTTTCACCAATATACATATTGTATGATTATAGTGTTTCTAATCCTTTGTTAATTGCTGTACAGATGGAAATAAAAGGATTATAGAACATAGCCTACTTGTAGGAAAGATTCAAACCTAGAAAAAAAATGGACGGTACTCACTTCTAGTCAATGTGGAACCAACTCTCATTTGTACTCAGAATTATGGGACAATATCAGCATTGAACACAGTGGTTGGCTATTATGCATGATGCTTTTTATTCTTTTTTTTTTTTTAAGATTTATTTATTTTATTTATTTATTTACTCCCCACTGCCCCTGCCGCTTGTGCTCGTTGTCTGCTTTCTGCGACCATTTGCTGCACATTTCCTCTGTGTCTGCTTATCTCCTTTCGTTGCATCATCTTGCTGTACCAGCTCTTGGGCACAGGCCGTCAGCTATCCGCGGATACAGGCCGTCAGCTCTCTGCAGGCGCGATCTATCAGCTCTCCGCAGGCGCAAACCAGCCTGCCCTCACCAGGAGGCCCCAGGAACCAAACCCAGGGCCTCCCATATAGTAGACGGGAGCCCAACCACTTGAGCCACATCCGCCTCCGCTTTTTATTCTTTAGCATAGTTTTCCTGCCTAATTCCTTATAATAGAGAAACGTGGTGACTTTGCAATATTTTTCTCATTTAAGTGAAATAGAATTTTCCTTCCAATACAGTTCTTAAGAGTTGCTAATCTTTATAAAACAAAACATGTTTTAAAGAAATAACCTTGATCTGGCTATTAAGGAAAAAAATAGGCCCTCTGTTAGTCTTCTATTACTGCTATAACAAATTACCACAGTTAAGGACTTAAAACAACACAGATTTACTGTCTTACAGTTTTGTAGGTCCAGACATCTGACACGACTCTCCCCAGACTAATGCCAAGGCGTCGGCAGGGCTGTATTTCTTTCTGGAGGCTCTGCAGGAGAATCTATTTCCTGCTCACTTGCATTGTTGGCAGAATTCAGTTCATTGCAGTTGTAGGACCGAGGTTCCTGGTTTTTTGCTGGCTATAAGCTAAGGGCCATTCCTAGCTTCTAGAGGCAGCCATGCTCCTTGACTCCTGGCTTATCCCTCCTTCTTCAGAGCTGGCCACAGCAGGTTGAGTCCTACGCGTGTTGCATCTCTCTGACCCACTTTTCTGACTGTTCTCCCACTTGGAAGGATGGGCATGATTAGAAGCACCCCCGCCCTCACCCCCCAGGTCATCCCGGATCAACTCCCATCTCAAGATCCTTAACCTTAATTATGCCTGCAAAGCACCCTTTGCCATATAAGGTAACATACTGTTAGGTTCCAGGGAACAAGATGTGGACACCTTTGGGGTCTTTTATTCTGCCTACCACAGGGCCTTACTGACTTAGTGAATCGAATCTCTGTCTAGTTTCAGGGAAACTTGTGGAGAGAACATATACAATTGTAAAGCACACTATTGCTGTCAGATGTGATTTTTACCTGAACACAAGAAAGAATAGTTACGGGTAATGAATCTTTGTGTCACTATGGAGGAAGTAGAAGTTGAGCTTGATTGAAAGGTGGGTAAGGGATTTGAAAGGTGAAATAGGTGGCTGGGAGAGTGTCTAGCTCAGAAGGAAGAAGGTGAGGCACAAAGACAGGAAGGAGTGTGATTTTCAGGGGATTCTCACTCCAGGTCCTGTTTAGACCCTTCTTGGATCCTCCTGTGGACCAGTTATTGCTATTGCGTTCATTTTCCCCACGCTTTCAGAGTTAACATTCTCTAATCCTGTCTATGCCATGTCCCATGTCCCTGCTCTTCAAAAATTTCCGTAATAACCCCTTGTCTCCACAGAAACCTCTTCTTGAGCTTGGCTTTCTGGCACCATCTCTGCTCTGCCCCTCCACTGCCCCTCTTTGCTTCTGCCATTCCTGTCCTCTTTCTGCCTTCAGAATCCTCTTCCACCTCAGGGCCACCTCCTTCACGAAAGCTCCCTCAGCCTCTGCATTCAGATGAATAGTGGCTTCCTCTACACCCTGAAGGCTTTACTTGTAGCTCCATATAGCTCTTCATTTTGATTTGTTGTATAAGCCAGTTGCTTGATTGTTAATCTTTCCTATTTGATTGTAAGTTCTTTAGGACAAGGATTATTTCTTTCCATTTCTCTTTCTCCATATCATTTAGCTAGATATTGTGGATTTATCAAAGAATTGATTGAAAAGAAAATTGACAGTGGAGTAAAATGTGAGGATATTGACACCAGTATTTGCTCAGTAAATATTTATTGAAGAGAATGAGGAGTAGTGTGGCTTGTCTAAGAGCCAAGGGCAGGCACCAGAAGGAGAGAAGTGGTTGCTTTCACAGGATGTGTTATGGAGGCTGCTAAAGGCCAAGCAGAAGCATCATGACTTGATATAATAGATAAGAAGAAACAGTTGTGGGGTTTGGGGTAATGATGAAAGTAGTGTTTTGGGAAGATTGATCTGGCTGCGATGAGCAGGATGAACTAAGCAAGAGAGAGAGGAAAGATTGACAGGTCAGTTTAGGAGGTTGCTAGAGTAACAGGTATGGGATAATGACTTTGGACTACTATAGCAGTGACAATGGAAGGAAACTAAGTTGAGAAACATTTTGAAAGAATAAGATTTGGATATGGGGGAGAAAGGAAAGGGAAGCTTATGTCTCACAATAGGAGGAGAATAGAATTGAGGATAAGAATCCAGTTTAAGAAGCAAAAAGCCATTTGGGACAAGAAGGATCAGAGATGAAGCTGGACAAACCATGGAAATGTCCCACTGAGAGCTGGAATACAGAACCAGAGTACAACTGAGGAATCAGTGCTAGGAGCTGTATGTGGGAGGACCCATCTACATGGGGCAGGGAGAGCCACAGGAATGAGTTTACTGCAGGAGTAAGTGTGGAATTGGAGCCATGACTATCATTGATGACAGTTCTAGTCTGTAGACACAAAGAGATGTGTGATTGCCAGGCCTGATATTTGGGGCATTCCTTGCACATGATCAGCTTCTCATGGGGTTGTTTCTTGTCAAGAACAAGAAAAGGCAGCATTAGGATTCTGCCCAGTATCTTTATCCTCCCTTCCCCTTGCTTGTTCTCTAGTGATATCATGTGAAGGGTCTAGTTGTTTTCTTCTTTGGTTCATGTTTTGGACATTTGTTCCCTTAGTAAACATCTGCTAAGGAGAAAAGAAGGATTTTTCTTTTGTCCATATGATGTAATGTCGACTGAATTTCTGGAAATGGCTTTTGATGGTGGACTGTGCCAAAAGAGGCATAGGGCCTAATAGGAACAAGCTTTCCTCTCCTGGGGCTTGGCTATGATGTGTTAAGAATTTATATTCCGGGGGTCGGATGTGGCTCAACTGGTTGGGCGTCCGTCTCCCATATGGAGGGACCTGGGTTCGATCCCCAGGACCTCCTGGTAAAAAAAAAAAAAGAATTTATATTCCTGTAGGACAGTAGCCCCTTAAATGGTACCCAGGAAGGAGATCTCCGCTGCTTGGACATTTTTAATAAGCCTCTGAGTATCAGGTCTTCTTGTGAGTTATAACTACCCTTAGGTACTTGGTTTAAATTGAACTTTGGGGATGGATTTGAAGTGACAATTCCAAACCACATTTTGACTTTAATGAAGTAAAATAGATGCATGTAATTTGGTTTTACCTTGTGACAAGGTCACGATACTAAGGAAAAAAAACAAACACAAAGCTGTATATCTTTGATACACAGGCTGAGACCAAAATGAATAAATTATAATCTATCCAGAGAACTTTATTACCTAAAATGGTAGTGACTAACAATAAAAAAGTTGCATTTACATTAAATCTCCCATTTTTCTTCTTTGTTTTTTATTCTAAATGCATATCCTTCACACATTTATTTGTTCAACCAGTGTGTATCAAGCATACTTTGTGTGCAGAGTACTGGGCCAGGCCCTGTGTGGGGTTGGGGTATGGGGACAGATGACAACTGAGATGAATATGGCACAGTCTAGGCCCTTGAGGAGTTTAGTCTAGTAAGGGATTAAAAAGGTTGATCTATAATTACACTACAAGGGAGCAAGTGTTCATAAGAACAACATAGACAAGGAAAAATTGAGGTCTCAGAAAGTGCCACTTGAGAATGGTAGAAGAATAGAACCAAACAGGATTTCATTAAAGGGATGAAAGTTGAGCTAGGCTTTGAAAAATAAGTAAGATTTGAAGACAGAGGGCTCAACTTTAATGGACACCTACTCTGAGACAAGCTTTGTTGTAGATGTTGGGAATACAGGAGTAAATGAGACCGTTTCTCCCTCAAGGAGGTGGTGGCCTGAAGGAGAAGGTGGTTGGCAGTGAGGGGTGGTGGTGAGGAAATGCCACAGCAGGGGTCAGTTGTGAGCTGAAACTTGAAAGAAGACTAGATGGATCGTCTGGGTGGATGAGGGAAAAGCGTGTTCCAGGAGGCAGGAACTCCAGCATGAGCAAAGGCAAGGAGTCATGAACCACCTAGTCTGTTTGCAGAATTGGCTCAGTCTGATTGGAGGGCTATGGGGAGAGATTAGCCTGGAAAAGTGTGGAAGGCCTGGGGCCCAGAAGTGATACCATTATCATTTGGGCAGCTATGTGGAGGGTGGCTGTTTGGGTTGGGAAGTTGGAAGGTTGGCAACAATAATACCAATGAAAAGAATGTTATTGCTTTTACCATAAACAAGGGAGGAAGTGAAGCAATGGCATACATGGTGGAAAGGAGTAAGAGATACATAAGATAATAAATGATGAAAATCACAGATTTGGTTCCTTTGGATGTGATGAAGGAATCTAGCAAATAACTCATAGGTCTCTGACTTGGTTGACTCCATGAGTGATGGTGCCTTCACCCCATAGAGGACATGGGAGGGAAGAGCAGGTGGAGGTGCAGGGGGGTGGCATGCTCATGTTTTGGATCTGTTGGTTTGGGTGCCTCTGGGACAGCTAAGATGGAAATGCCCACGAGGAAGTTGGCTATTTCTGTGTGAGGCCCAGGAGAAGGGGTTGCAGTTGGAAATGAGACAAAAAACATAAGACATCAAAGCAACAAAGTTGTGACGTCTGCAGAAGACCTCAACGTGGATGGAGCAGAAGTAAAGAGAGGGCAAGGGAGATAACACTGAAAAGACCAGGCCATGGAGAGCTTTCCATGTCTTGCTTTGGAATTTGGGATTATTTCATAGGTAATATTTCATCAGAAAATAAGTATGAGGGAAAAATAAGAAAATTCCATGCGACTGTTGCCTTCCTTGTAATGTTTAATGGCAAAGGCAGAGCTGCCTTCAGTGGATGGGTTTGTGTGTGTGGTGAGCAAGGCTGAGCCGGCTCCTCTTCCTCCAGTTGCTCTGCAGAGTCCGGCCAGTGCTGGTGTCGCCCCCACGTAATAGGACGTCAGTGCAACGAGATAGAATCTGGTTATTACTTTACCACCTTGGATCACTACATCTATGAAGCAGAAGGCGGCAGTTTGGGGCCTGTAAGTACGGAAGTACTTGGCGGTACTTGGCAAGTGGTAAAGCAGTATTTGGGGGGCAGTGATGGCATATGCAAGCTTTGTAAAGAGGCCACTTGAGAAGCATTTCTGTGGTTTTTTTCAGTAGACATGAAATGTTCAGGATCATGCCTTCTTGAAAAACAGTCAAACTAAATCTAGACTTTGGTGCATTCACTAATAAGGCATTTGTTTTGTCTATAAGAAATAAAATCCTTCCATTTTTCTCTCTACTTGTGCTCCAAAGTTATTGTTGAACTAGCATCATTGATACTCAACAAGGATGTCTTCAGTTATCTATTGCTGTGTCCTCAGGGGGTCAGCATAGTGGAACGGCAGTACATCCAGGACCGGACCCCTTCCTGGACTGGAGCAGGCTTCGTCCGAGTGCCTGAAGGGGCTTATCTGGAATTTTTCATTGACAACATACCCTATTCCATGGAGTATGACATCCTGATTCGCTATGAGCCACAGGTGAAGAAACCCCTCAGTGGATTGTCAAGGAGGGTGTTGGTAGAAGAACCTTACTTCTTTCTAATGGACTTTTTATGTTTTGGTGAAATTTGGAGCTTGCATCAGAATAGATCAACCTCTGGCTTTCTGTCCTCCTCCCTGGGAGTTATAATGTACATTTTTCTTGAATTCCATTCCACAAACTTTTAGTGACCTCTTGCTAGGCACTGACCTGAGCTGAGGACTGAGGTGGTAGTGAGAACAGCTACATCTCTCTCCTTCCCCTCATGGACTGCACCCCCAATGGCGGACACTTACCCCAGCCTGTGGGAGGAGGTGCAAGGTGGGGCAGTGTAAGTACAAGGTAGAAATGGTGCTAGAAGATGGAGAGGTTCACACCAGCTGCTCGGGGCTGAGGACTGCCAAGATGATGCATAAGGAATAAGAGCTAAGCTTGAAAGGGTAGGTGGAGAAACTGACAGAGATAAAAAGGAATCTAAAAGTGAGGAACAGCATAGCAGAGAAGAGGAGAGTGTTTTGAGAGTGGTGCTCATAGGTAAGGGAGATGCTTGGAGATGTTAGGAAAAATGCTAGCATCAGTAAAGGAATTTGGACTCTATTAGCAGGAAGCTGTTGAAGGGTTTTGAGCAGGGGACTGTTGTTATCTGAGCATAATACGGCATGGAGAGAGGACAGAACAGCAGTTGGGAGGCTGCTTCAGAGAAGGGATTAGAGTTTGAGCTGGGGCAGCAGCAACAGAAATGGTAAAGAGGGAAGGGGAAAGCACCCAAGTGTTTTCCATTTAAACTTAGCAAATGATCAGTACGGAGAAGTCCACAGAAACAGACGGGCTGCAGTAGGTAGGCTAATGCAGATGGTCCTTTGATTGTTGTTTTTTATTCTAGCTACCCGACCACTGGGAGAAAGCTGTCATCACAGTGCAGCGACCTGGAAAGATCCCAGCCAGCAGCCGATGTGGTAACACAGTCCCCGATGATGACAACCAGGTGGTGTCATTATCACCTGGCTCGAGGTCAGTGTGACAGTGGTTTGCAGCTCTGCAGAACTCATTTGCAAATTAGTTTTTTTATGTTTGCCTTGTGAGTTGTAGAGGTACCACTTCAGAGCCAGACATTGGCTTTCTTCTTTGGAATTATCTAAGTTATCAACGTAGAGCTCTTTTTTTCCCTTCATGCTTAAAGGTGGTTGTTGGGTTTTGTCTTGGGGCAGATACGTCGTCCTTCCACGCCCCGTGTGCTTTGAGAAGGGTGTGAATTACACGGTGAGGCTAGAGCTGCCCCAGTACACCTCATCTGACAGTGATGTGGAGAGCCCCTACACGCTTATCGATTCGGTACGTGAAAGGTCATTTCCCACGGTGCAGGAAAGCCTGGGCACAAAGTGTCCCCTCCTTCCTCACAGTGTTCTGTGGAGGAATCAGCACTGAGAGATTGAGCAGAATCATTCTCTCTTGCCTCAGAAGCCACTGAGGCTTACTTATTTTAATAACTCCAACCTACAAAAAAGATTTATACAAGTTGATCCCTTCCAGAAATATGAAAAGCTTTGAAAAAAGAAAAATTGACATTTCTATTCTGGCAAGAATATTTAAGAATGGCAAAGTTTTCACTTTCTTTAATGAGTCTAATTTTCTCTTTTCAACTACCAAACTGACCATTTTGGGGTTTTCTGTGTTTATTTGCTTTAGCTGGTGATATGGGACACCATAAGAACATTCTGATGTTCTTGTCTCTTCACAGCTTGTTCTCATGCCATACTGTAAATCACTGGACATCTTCACCATTGGAGGGTCAGGAGACGGGCCAATCACAAACAGTGCCTGGGAAACTTTTCAGAGATACCGATGTCTGGAAAACAGCAGAAGTGTTGTGAAAACTCCAATGACAGATGTTTGTAGAAACATAATCTTTAGCATTTCTTCCTTGATACACCAGACAGGCCTGGGTAAATATTACTTAGGACTGCTGCTGCTTTCTGCCTCTTCTTTCTCAAAAGCCCACATATTCTTGGCACCACAAGGAATGCATGCTTTCTAGTTATGTGTTAGGCATCCAACACAGAAGCAATAGTGCCTCAACTACAGTTTGTCTTTATGTTTTTAACATAATATTTTAGCAGAGTGCCATTGAAATTGGAATTGATTTTCAAGAAATATACAGATTACAGGTGACGAGGGGGAAGAGTCCATGAGATATAGCATTTCCATAGGCAAGGGGGGGAGTTGGGACGAAATTAGAGGAGCATCAAGTAACTGAAATTTGTTTTTCTTTGAAAGGTCAGACCAACCCCCGAAGGTCCTTGGGCTTTTGTCTAATATCCTGTAATATTTGAGCTTTGACGATATGGAGAGAAAAACCTTAGTGATCGCCTGTCTAGAAAAACCTGCCTTTATCTGCTAACCCGGTCTCCTGTTTCTTCCTATCCACTCCTCATAGGGATATTTTAAATTGGAGTTCTGAATAAGCCAAAGTAGTAAAGGAGAAAGAAGCAGGGAGAGCCCAAGGCAAGGGAGCAGACCAGTCAGACGCAGGTGTGATGTGCTGAGCTCATTTCCCTTAGGGGGAGCAACTACCCGATGTCACAGGTTCTCTCTTTGCCCTACAGCTTGTGAATGTGACCCTCAGGGTTCCTTAAGTTCTGTCTGTGACCCCAGTGGAGGCCAGTGCCAGTGCCGCCCGAATGTGGTTGGAAGAACCTGTGACAGATGTGCTCCTGGCACCTTTGGCTTCGGCCCCAGTGGATGCAAATGTAGGTTGGTCAGAGAAATGTAATGTATGCATTCCGCTGAATTGAGAAATGCTGGTGTGGGTTCCATCTCTCCAGAGCTAATGTTTCACTCTTGAAACTGATCACATCATCCCACCAACATTGGTGGAGACAGGGGTGCTTGTAAAAGGTTTTTTTTCATTCACTGAGCTTCTCAAGGTGGTTGCTTGGTTACCTTTCTCTTCAGCTTGCGAGTGCCATCTGCAAGGAGCCGTCAACGCCTTCTGCGATCCCATCACCGGCCAGTGCCACTGTTTCCAGGGGGTGTACACTCGGCAGTGTGACCGGTGCCTACCCGGGTACTGGGGCTTTCCGAGTTGTCAGCCCTGCCAGTGCAATGGCCATGCCGATGACTGTGACTCCGTGACAGGGGAATGCTTGAGCTGCCAGGACTACACCATGGGTCATAATTGTGAAAGGTACCTGGGCTCTGCTTCTTGAAGTTAAGAAGACCAAGATGGTCCTTGTCTGTGCAAACGGCATCTTAGTACAAACAGAGAATTAATGTTTGCTAGGCTCCAGATGTTTCTTTCATTTCCGACCACCTCAGAATTTTCTAGAAATTCTTTCATTTATTCACTAAATACCAGTAGGACCTCATTTTACGTGACCAGTACGTTCCAAGACCCTTTATATAAGATGAAAATCATGCATAATAGTGAACTCCATTATTTAATAAGTATCTCTTATGCAAACATACCTATCACACATTTTTTAATAAATAAGGCAAACACTCTAGTAAAAGTAAACAAAATTAATCATATAATTTAAAAAAATTTTTTTCTCTGCCTTTACTTTTTTTGATTGCCAATCATGTATGCCTGAATTTGTGTGTATTGAGTTTGCATGAAACAAGGTCTTAACTGTACTTAGTTATCACTGGGTTCCGTTCTCGGTGCCTCCTGAAAAAAAAACAAAAACAAACCTCAAGCAAAACAAATGAAAAACCAATTCAGGGAAGCCGATGTAGCTCAGTGGTTGAGCACCAGCTTTCCACATATGAGATCCTGGGTTCAATCCCCGGCCCCTGGTACCTCAAAAAAACCAACCAAACAAACAAAAACTGACGCGAATATCTACCCTCTTGAAGCATTCTGGGGGTGACTATGCGTCCGTTCAAAAGTCATATCTCTGTCTCAGAAGATTCTGGCCATGGATGTGAGTTGTGAAATGTTAATGCCTAATTTGGGTCAAAGTAGAAACCAAATCCACATGGAATTAGTCATTTTAAATAGCTTTGTTTTTCAAAACATTTTATGCAGCTATAGTTTCTAGGAAACCATATAAAGTGCAAAAGAAGATCTGTCTTCTGGTTAGCAAATGTTACTTGAATAATGATTATGGATGTAAAGCCCTGAGAATCAGATATAGAATGCGCCTCCAATAACGTGACAGTCTAGCTCAGTAGATAAGAGTCTAGATGAAAAAGTTACATGCACACTTATATTGTTCATTACTAATTAAGAAATATAGGGAAGCGGCTGTGGCTCAATCAGTAGGGCTCCCGTTTACCATATGGGAGGCCCCGGGTTCGGTTCCCGGGGCCTCCTGTGAAGGCAAGCCCGCCCACATGGCGTGGTTAGCTGACCCAGCGAGCACAAGCAGCAGGGGGGGGGGATAAATGAATAAATAAATAAAAAATCTTAAAAAAAAAGAAATGCAGACATACTATTCGAACCTGCTTTTGAGGAGATAATATCTCCACCTCTCTGTGTCAACAAATTTTTATCTCATCTACCAAATCCTTGTGTATAATGGGATGGTGAAACATTTCAGTATGTACTTCAATCAATGCAAAAGTTGTACATCAGGTGGGAGAGAAATTATAGTAAAGATTGAATTGTAGTTAACTTTGGGCATGAAGCTGTGTTCTGGAGCAAATGCAAAGCTCTTAGCTCCATGCTAGAGTGGTATGCAAGAATTTGGAGGTTCCATTGACTATTTTTAGTAAACATTCCTTTCAAACCCCTAATTGTGTTGTAAAAAGATAACAGGGAAACAGTATAAATGATTGTATAGAAGAAATGAATAAATAGGCATCATTTGGTTTTCATCCATAAGTTTCTCATTGTTCTTTCAATGGGAGATGGAGGGAAAAAGACTGAGAAAAATCAGATTTAAAAGAACAGAGGGGTCTGGGGCGGTAAAGAAGAAGGTGGCTGTCAACCATGCTGATTCTAAATCAGTCACACTTGAAAGAACATCTTGTGAACATGGCTTGATTGATAATTTGTGACGGCCTTTGAAATTTTTATTTGTAAAGGGTTTTGATTTCTTACAGGGGCAAAGGAAAGGGTATGGGAGGAAAAAAGATTTTTAGCTTGCGATTTGGATAACAAAATTTTATTAATGTATTTGGAATTCTGTTGCTGAGTTTGAGCCAATTTCTCATCATTCTTTTCCTCATTCCAAAATGAACAGAGTGTGAATTTGAAAAAGAAGCTCTAGGATCAGAGTGTTCCCAAGGGGGGAAGTGTAGGGACAGGCAGGAAATGAACACTAGATTTCTATCATGATGCATCTGGATTTATTTCACCTAGAAAAACCTCAGAAAACTTTCTCAGAAGTGATTGTAAAAATTGCTTCATCACTACATATCTCCTCAGCACATACTTAGGGAACATTTCTTTGTATTATATCTTAGAACTGTTAATAATATCTTAGAAGTGCTAATTTTGAAGTAATAGATTTATTTCCTCTGAACATATTTCCCCATTTAGTTCTTCATGCTTCCCCTCATTTTAAAAAATACTACCCTGAAAAGAAAAAAGAAAAAACATGAAAAACAAACTAAATTGACCCGAGTTCAAGGCCCAATTCCATTTCTAACTTCTTTTATAATCTTCGACAAGCTAGCTCACCTCTCTGAAAATCCAGTATTCTGTCAGTAGATAAGTAGTTTCAATTAGATCTCCAGAATTTTTCAAACTCTTACATTAAGGCAATAATCAAAGCCTAATTACTATTCATCTTGAGAAACAGCATGACAGAGTAAAAAAAATTCCTTGCTTAAGTCAGGAAGCTGAATCCACATCCTGGTTCATTATTAATTAATTATGTGAGCTTTGAAAATAATTTGATTTTCATGGATTCTTTATCTGTAAAGGGAGGAGATTGAACCTGTTGGATTGGGTGGGGGGGGTTGAAAAACAACATCCCTCCTCCCTGCCCAAGTTTATAACCACTGGAGAAACAGAGGCAGGAGTTACATAGCTGGAGATCATTCCTATTATTTTTTATTACTGGTAAAAGCCAGGTGGCAGGTCATGGCTTCCCACCACAAGCAGAATCCGACAACTACAGGCCGTTGCCACAAGAACAGGCTCCTGATTGGTCACATCAGGCTGATAGCATAAGAGAATGCAGATGTGGAAAGCTCTCCCCCTGGAGAGGGGTGGGTGGGGGCCACTAATGCAGGGGTTCTGCAAGTGTGACCCCCCAGACCGGCAGCATCAGCTACCACTGAATCAGAAACTCTGGCAGAACAGCCCAGCAATTTGTGTTTTAAAAAGACCTCTGGTGATTCTGATAGGAGCTAAAGTTTGAGAAATAGGGAATGAATGTTGCCAAACCGAAGACAGTTTCTAGGACTTTCTTGTAACAGGGTTCTTACAACTGTGGCCCACGGTTCTTTCTCTTCTGCAATCCATGTAGGTGCTTGGCTGGTTACTATGGTGACCCGATCATTGGGTCAGGAGATCACTGCCGCCCTTGCCCTTGCCCAGATGGTCCTGACAGTGGACGCCAGTTTGCCAGTAGCTGTTATCAAGATCCTGTCTCTTTACAGCTTGCATGTGTCTGTAGTCCTGGATACATTGGTAAATAATGTGAATGCTTCTGGAGGCAAAGAGGGAAGAAAAGCTGTCTTTGTCAGATAGTTGCTAATGAAGAAAAAGGATGAAGGGCTAGCCAATTTAGTTTCACTCCTATATTCTTTAGTTAAAAGGTAAGGCAATCTGAAATATAAAAAGTGTTCTTTTCCTACATGTCGTGGGGTAGAGGCAATTCTTGAGTGTCTATGATAATAATGCAATAAGAGATACCATAGCTGTAGTTAAAAAAACAGCAGGATAGCAAGCTCATTTAAATCTACCATCAAAGCCCTATGAAACCCTTTACCTGTTATTAAATGGTAGAAAGATTAGTTTACATTTTGTTGCTCCCTTTCCTTTTCCAACTCATAGCAGAAGTGTCTCAACGTAGTGAAGTAGCCACAAGGTGGGCAGAAAGAAGAAAAGAGCATCATCCAGGGAGTCTGCAGATAGCTGAATCGATCAAAGCTAGCTAGGTCCTTTGTTGTTTATTGTGTTCACATTACCTGTCAACGCTCCTGAGTTTAGCTAGTTGTGAAAACAAACTCCCTTTTATTTTATCCTTCATGCTACTGTTTCAAATACTTGTTATGCTTCTCTGTAGCTCAGTAAATGTTTGCATATGACTTTGGATTCCTTAGAAAGGGAATTGGTCATCATTAAAGACCACATTTTTCAGGTTGCTCATGAAGGAACAGTGATTTTTTCAGTTTATATAATCCTTAGATTAGGATTTTAACATCAAGCTAAGCTTTATCCTGTCAGATCATTCTTTAGCTCCTAATCTGCTCCATCTCTGTTATTAGAAGCAAAATTCCAGGTACTAGAAATCTTAAGCCAGCTGTCCAAGCCATACTGTGGCCTCTGGGGCAGCTGTGGCAGTGTGCGTGACCACAGAATACTTCTCCCCGTCCCAGTTAAAAGCCTGTCCTTTTCCTTCAGATGTGATCATCCCAGGCTTTGTGAATAGTGCAGCGAAGGAGTGCATCCCTGCCTGGTTGGATGTCTCTAGGCAGGAATGTCAGTTGACTGGGGAGTTTTTAGTCAACAAGCTAAAAGCGTTGTGCTTGGTTTTATTGGACAATAGGCTCCAGATGCGATGACTGTGCCTCGGGCTTCTTTGGCAATCCTTCAGATGTTGGGGGGACATGCCAGCCTTGCCAATGTAACCACAACATTGACACGACAGACCCGGAAGCCTGTGACAAGGAGACTGGAAGGTGCCTCAAGTGCCTGTACCACACGGAAGGGGAGCACTGCCAGCACTGCCGACTTGGGTATTACGGAGATGCCCTCCAGCAGGACTGCAGAAGTAAGATGCAGAGTCCTTTGGCCCATTCACTGGGATGGTTTCCACCTTCATCATCAGGGGAATGTACCCTTCATATATTTCATTTGGGAACAATCTGAACACTTGTTCAGAGAGGTAAAACTTCTCCCTCAACAAAAGAAACACGAGACTGACTTTTTTCTTTACACCCTCGTTTTTCCTGGCAGGACCAGAATCTTAAGATGTGGCTCAGTGCCCAGGGGAGATTCCTAGAGGAAAAACCGTGTAGCAGTCACCATGACCGTCCAAATAGAGTGCACTTAGGCTCTGCCTATGAATGTGCTGATAGGAAGAGACTCAGATCCCACATACCCACTTTGGGCCATAAGCTTTTCTAATGCCCTTGATAGAGCAGAGCCTTCCTGTTTAAGGAGAAGAAAGAAATGACATCTCTAAAGTCTTTCTTTCTGAATGCCTTACCTCTCTCTCATCAAGAGATCAGCCAGTGTTTCGTGTTCCTGTTGCTGCAAAGCCCCCAGACCCCCGTCTCCGGTTATGCAAACATGCCTGGAATGTTGAGCACCAGCAGGACTGGATTCCTTAAAGCCTCACTGGCTTAAAGGACTTCTGCCTACTGTGCCCAGCATTTTCATTACTGCCTCGCCTTTCAAGAATTCTTTATTTTTTTAAATCTCAGTTCCCATTGGCCTCTTTCTTTATCTCTGGTCACATCCTCAGGATTTAAAATGATTCGCCAGCAGCTTACTAAGTCTATATGTTTTGAAAATATGTGTCGTTGTGCAGATCTGCCTGGGAAGTGTCAGGACTACGTAGTACGTCATAAGGACTTCAGAAGAACAATGATTTTAATCTCCTCCCTTCCTTTCCCTACTGCTTTGCCTTTCAGGGTCAGGATGGGGAGAGGGGAACTCTTAGCAGTTCAGATGTAGCTAGGTTTTGTATCATCCACCTGCAGCGTGTGAATGTGAATATAAGAAAATCTGATCACGTTTCTCTTTTCCAGAGTGTGTCTGCAACTACCTGGGCACTGTGCAGAAGCACTGTAATGGCTCTGACTGCCAGTGTGATGAGACCACTGGCCAGTGTCTGTGTCTTCCTAATGTGATGGGGCAGAACTGTGACCGCTGTGCGCCCAACACCTGGCACCTGGCCAGCGGGATGGGGTGTGACCCCTGCACCTGTGATGCTGCTCATTCCTTCGGGCCATCCTGTAATGAGGTGAGGGGCTGGGGCTGTTGTGGCGGGAGAAGAGATAACTTACCTTCATGAGCCCAGGTGACCACTAGCCTATTTGGCGGCTTTGTCCCGGTTAGGGAAAAGCACTCTCTCCTGGCAGACACAGCCCTGCACAGCTTGACTGGCTCAGCGTGGGCTGGATTTCAGCCCTTCCTTGTCCCCCTTGGCTGGGACTACATAACCGGGCACAGAGGCCCTATCTGACCCATCCAGAGTATTTCAATCTATTGCCCCAGCTGCAGAGGCAGACTTACATTAGGATGGAAAAGGCCGCGTGCTTCTTTTTGACACCCGGCCACTGAATCAGCTTCTTCCTTAGCTACACAGCTTGAAAGGAACCAAGTAGCCATACCCATCATTGTAAAAAGTGCCATTGTTCCCTGACACCCTAAGAGTTAAGTGCTCCCCAAGTCGGGTGAGTCAGAGCTGGCCTAGGATCTTTAATGGTTTATGAGGATAAGAATAAGGAAGCATGGAAATGAAGTGTGATGTGCTGCAGGCCTTTCCAGCCCCTTTTGCAGGAGAGCAATTAGGAGGTACCAGCAAGAGGTGCCTAAAGTCAAAATAAGGTTCTTTTTTCCTGGTTAGGATGTGGGGGCCTTCTTGGGAAAACAGTTCAGCCCTCTTCTCCTAACTGGCTCTTGAAAGGGGAAAATGAAAACTGGCTTCTGCCCTTAAGCCCGCTTGACTGAGGTGTGTTTTCTGGCCGCAGTTCACGGGGCAGTGCCAGTGCATGCCCGGGTTTGGAGGCCGCACCTGCAGCGAGTGCCAGGAGCTCTTCTGGGGAGACCCCGACGTGGAGTGCCGAGGTGAGGCCACACGCGTACTCGGTGTAAGTGCTGCGTCGCCCGGGATTTGATCAGAGTGCAGGGAACAGACATGCGCAAGGGTTCTTTATAAAGAGCAGTCCACATCGACTTGTCTATTAAACCTCTGTTTCATCACAAACAAAATTCCTGTTCCTTGCTTAAAAAAACAAAAAGCCTAGTTCTGGAAAAGTGTAGGTAGCCCTGTTCCCCCAGGAGAATACCCACTTGTCTATGCACACACGCATGCATGCACACCCACACCACAAATACACTTTAAAATGTTTTTGAAACCAAAATGGGCTCATAGTAATCGTATTTCTGCTAGTGGATTTCTTCTGTGCTGAGTGTCCTCAGCAGCACATGGGAAATGGTTATTTTTGTAAGCTCATTTGACTCCAGCCTAATCAGGTAGACCAGGCTGACAGTTAACATCCCCACTGGTGAGAAGTGGAGGGTGAAGCTGAGATAGGGTCTTCGTGCAAAGGGGTGTGTGGTCAGAGCTCCAAGTCTGTTGAATGTAGTCTGAATAAAACCCAGCTTCTCACTTGGGCTTATGATAAAATGTGAAGGAAGTCTGGACATTTTCTTAATAACAAAAGTTGATTAAAGTCATATGAATCATATTGGTTATTTAATCTTTGTGCTGTTGCACTATCTAGACCTGCCCACTTATTTTTCAGATCTGAAAGTGGAAGCCTTTATGGGAAAGATTTAATAGGCTGTTTTCTACTGTTTTCCTATTGTTTCTTTCTTACTTGGTTTTTTTTCCCTTATGTTTTTCAAAAATGTAGAACTATGGATAAATATTTTCCATAGTTTCTTATTTGCTCTCTGATATATCTTCTTTGAAGCAATGATGAAATTATAGGTCCTTGTTGGGCTTTAAATAAAAAATAACCTTTTTCTTGTAGCAAGAAATAATACAGATCAGTTTACACCGTATTCAGTATCCCGTATAAAATGTCAGAAGCCTAGATACTATGTGTTTCTTCAGACTCTAAACTCATCTGTTCCTTAACAGCAGGAAAACTTCAGAGGCCCAGACCAGAAAAAAATTGTGTGTGGTTTGTTCTTTTTAAAGTGAGGCTTAGCCAGAAGGGTTTGTACCAAGAGTTTAGATTACATTAAGGCTTGTTTCAGGGAGGAGATGTTTGCTTTGTCCACAAACAAGTACTTTGTCATTCATCATTCTTCAGTCCAGCTGTGGTTCTTAATGGGATCTGACTTTTCCTAGCCACGCCCATTAGAAAGTGCATATTATCCAGGGGGCCAGTTACTCCGGGATGTTCCTTGAAAGGAAAACCCTGCTTGAATCCTGGTTTCTCCAGGCTGCTAATCACTATTCTGTTAAATCGCTCCATCTTGGAATGCTCCAAGGGCCTGATTTTTCTCCCGATAATGGTTCTATCACTGCTTATCCCTGAGTCTATCAGCATGTGTCATTGGCAAAAGAGCTTTGGCTGCCAAAGCTTTCTGACCTTTTGCTCCACTTAGCTTTGTTAGCATGAAAAGCCTGCTACCCCGAGTCAGAGTCAATCAGAGAATTGTTCATTTAGTACTCAGAACTTTACCCCTGGCCCTTTTATCCTTTCTTTAAACTTTCAGTTACAAATTTGTCAGAGGAATTGTGGCTTTTGTAGGAACAGTGTCAACTTGTTTGGGTCACAAGTTAGATCCTCTTTTAGAGGATCTTTGTAAAGAGTAAGATCCATGGCATCTGTGCCCACCAACTTTTTTTATTCCTTTTATCTGAAAGAAGGCTCTGCCCATTACATAAAAAACTGACAATTAGGAAAACCAAACAAGCAATGCAAAATAAAAACTAAGTATCCTGCAAAGAAATAGTATGGTATAAGGAGAATGGGTAGAAACAGGACATATGCAACACCTTTCCTTTGGAATTTCTTCTTTTTTTTTTTTTTTCCCATTAATTTAATCATATAAGTTTTGTTTATGAAGAAACTGTAAAGATCATCTGGCTCTATGACTGACACCTTATGCTTGCTCGATCCCAGGGGCTCGAGGGTAGCAGGACGTGGCTAGATGGCGGTGTTCCATAGAGAGCATAGGTTTCAGAGCCAACCTGTCTGTGTTCTGATGGAGCAATGCTAATGGATTTGAATGAACAGAGTCCTTCCTGATCTCTCCCCAGTCAACACACTCCTCCTTCCTTTCTCAGTTTGGTGTGGATCTTTCCAATCCTTCTCTGTGCTTTCACATCCATGTACTGTACATTTACATATGTAGTTTTACAAAATATAGTCATGCAGGATCTGCTTTTTTTTTTTTTAAGATTTACTTTTTTTTTCGGGCCCCCCCCCCCGCATTGTTTGTGCTTGCTGTCCTGCTCTCTGTGTCCATTTGCTACATGCTCTCTATGTCTGTTCATCTTCTCTTTAGGAGGCACTGGGAACCAAACCTAGGACCTCCCATGTGGGAGAGAGGCACTCAATTGTTTGAGACACCTCAGTTCCCTGTTTTGTTGTGTCTCTCACTTTCTTTCCTCTTTGTGTCTCCTTGTTGCGTCATCTTGTTGCATCAGCTTACCGCGCCTGCCTGTTGTACCAGCTCGCTGTCTTGCTCATCTTCTCCAGGAGACACTGGGAACTGAACCTGGGACCTCCCACGTGGCAGGCAGGAGCTCAGTTGCTTGAGCCGCATTCGCTTCCCAGGATCTGCTATTTTTTTAACTTAATCTTTCAGACCTTTCCACACTTGTGACTTTAATATTATAATCTGAGTCTTTACATCCATTCAGCCCACCCACAGCAAGTATAAAGTTGGTTTCAAGTCCCTTGAAGGTATGACAAGCTTCTCTAAGGATGTAGGCTCAAATTAGAAAGAACTAAAAATGCTCCTGGAGATACTGTCAAGTTCTAGATATAGGGGTTCCGTACTCTCCTTGCTTTCCTACTAAATTACCATCTCTCCAACCCTATCTTTAGACTTTTTCTGGGGATCAGAAAACCCCTTCCCCCAAAGGATAAGGGTATCTGACCTAGTTGTTAACTTTGGTGGTTAAAAGTTATGAAATGTTGTGTTGCAGCTTTGGGCTTGTTAAACTCTGCCCTGTGTCTCCTTTGTTCCTGTGCCGAGCTGGGGGCATTTGGAAATGGGGTGGAACCTTTCGGGTCCTTGCAACCCAGGAGGCTAAATGCCCTGCAGTGCTCAAAGCAAGTTCCCAGAGGATGAGTTGGGCCCAGATGCTTTTGACACCCTGTGTGGGAAGCCCCGAACCTACAAAGCCGCCCAGAGAGAGTGTGAATTGAGCAAGTTAACAGTGGGAGCTCTGCCAGCCACAGGGGTGTACGACAGGATGGCAGCAGGAGCAGGACCAGCACTGGCTGGTGAGGGCAAGAGCGAAAATGCAGAAGATGGCAGAGTTCAGGGTTCTCCTGGTACTGGAATGTATTCACAAGTGGAAATGAGAGGATGACAACTTGAAGGGACCAGATCTAGAGAGCAGCAGGGACAAGCGGAGGTATCATTCCAAATTAATGTGGAACTGTGGGGGGAAATGTGAACTCAAAGAACATAATCGCTAAATATTTCTTTAATTGCAGGTCTTTATTTCAGTTTAAATGGTTTGCTGGAGGGCACCAATTTAGACTTTCTGGTGCCACCTAGTTAACAATATGCTTATAGAAAGACTTGTCATAGCTAAGTATGCTCCTTATGGGGAAAAAAATATAGTCACGTAAAAGACAAATGTGTTGAACCTTGACCTTACAAATTGTTCAATGTTCCCATTGTCCACGCGGGTTAGGGCTCTTGGCCAGTCGTGCCAGATCTGAACAAGTCCATCACTATGCTGGGATGGAGAAAGAATCTCATCCACCCACTGCTGAACGTGATGGAGAAAACCTCAACTTGGAGCTCTGTGTCAGCCCGAGGAATCATTCTGTTGATCTAGAGATAGCAGAGGGAGGGGAAAGTTTCCATTGGAGGGATCTCTGGCTTTTGGAAAAGGCCAGTCTCTTTAAACCCAAGCAAATGGGAACAGTGGGGCATGTCATGCTTGTTTCTTATTTCAACTTTTTTTTTTTTTAAGTAGAAAACAAAGTGTGTTCCCCTGCATTAACCTTTAGAATACTTTTGTATTCTTGTCTCAGGCTGATATTTCTTTCACAATCACTCACCTTATTTTTTTAATTTATTCCCAGTGTGAATCAAGAATTCAGACTTTGTTTGATTCTTCAGAGAACCACAAATATTCTTATTAGTAGAGTAAAATCTTGTTTTATAAAATCCTAAGCAGAGATTGTGTGTCCCTAAAGTAGTGGGCTAGACTAAGGGTAGGCAAACTACAGCCCATGGACTAAATCCAGTCCACTGCCTGAACTGGTGAATAAAGTTTTACTGGAACACTGCCACACCCATTTGCTTTACATATTGTCTCTGGCAGCTTTCTGGTGGTTATGACAGAGACTATATGGCCTGCAAAGCCTAAAATATTTACCATATGGATATTTACAGAAAAAGTTTGCTGACCCCTGGGCTAGTCATCAGCCAGCTTGCTTCTGCAGGTGAAATCATATTCATCCTCCAACATTCATTCTAAAATTGACGTTATATTACTGAAGCCAAACAAAGGTGGGGAGTAAGGGAGAGAATATAAAGAAATTGAAAAATCACATTTAAGATATAAAAAGTATTTAAATTTTCCTCACTTATAATAAAACAGGAACCTCTAAGTAAAGTATCAGTAAGCCTCTTGGCATATATTATTGCAAATCCTAGAGACCATGTTACTTTGAGTCGAGGTCCATGGCAGATGAGAATAAAACCAGTTTGTTACCTGATTCTCTGTAAGTTTAGAATACAGCACTTACCTTGCTCCAAGGCAAATTTAAATTTGACAAGGAAAGATGGATAACCAGCACAACACTGAGTGACTGCCCATTGGTGCATGGTGGCCAGGCAGATGCCTGAATGGGAGGTGCCTATAGGCCGTTTGGAGAAATGATGTACATAAATTAAAGTAACAATAGCAGAAGCAGGAAGCAAGTGGTGCAGATCTTTTCAATTATCAGAGAGGGCAAGATCAGGAAAAGGTGAACCCTAGGGAAGGTTTCAAAGAAAAGGCTAAACATAGCTCTAGGAGCTATTTGATCTTTATGAAATACAATCTGTGAGGATAATAGAATCAATTCATAGTTGACCAATCTCATACCCAGAGAGGTTAAGTGATTTGCTCAAAGGCAAACCACTTGTGAAGGCAGAGGTGGGGCTCTGAGACCCAGCCAGGGCTGTGAGACCCAGCATCCCTGCTCCTTCCACAGGCCTGGCAGGTCCTCCATGACCCCTGGTATTTAGATGCAAGGAATCACTGTCCTGGCTGAGGACAATAAGGACAGCATGGAGGGGCAAGGCTACGAGAAGGCCCCTCAGGAAATAGTCCTAATTGGAGAGTCATGGCAGATTTGGTTTCAAAAGTACAATGGGACTGTTGAAGGTGGGCAGAGGAGGTCTGGAGGCCAAGAGGGAAGGATATATCTGATAAATAGGGACACAGGCTAATAGTTCCCATTCTGGCAGTGACTTGTTCGTGTTTTCCTATGGGCCTCACTATCTATGAAATGGGCACAATATTTATTATTTACTTGTCTCTTAGGGATCTCTCTTTTTTAAAAAATAGACTTTAATATTTATAGCAGTTTTAGGTTTATAGAATAATTGAGCTGAAAGCACACAGGTCCCATTTCCCTCTTACCGCATCCTACCGTTTCCCCTATTGTTAGGTTCTTGCACTGGATGTTAATTCATACATCATGCTTAACTAAAGTCCATTAGGGTTCACTTTTTGTGTTGGCTAGTTCTGTGGGTTTTGACAAATGCATGTCATCTATTTGCCATTACAGAATCATACAGAATAATTTCACTGCACTAAAAATGCTGTGTTTCCCCTATTTGTTCCTCCCAACTTCACCTCCTTCCCTGCCCCCAGGAACTCCTGACAACCACTGACATTTACACTGTCACTATAGTTTTGCCTTTTCCGAAATGTCATGTAGTTAGAATCACACAGTATGTAGCCTTTTCAGACTGGCTTCTTTCACTTAGCAATATGCATTTAAGGTTCCTTCATGTCTTTTCATGGCTTGAGAGCTCATTTCTTTTTATCACTAAATAATATTCCATTGTATAGATGTACTACAACTTGTTTATTCACCTTTTGAAGGACATCTTTGCTTCCAATTTTTGGCAATCATCAGTAAAGTTGCTTTAAATATTCAGGATCTGTTTTGAATGATGTGAAAACTTAGTAAAAATAGAGGAAACTTATTGACCACAGAGACTGTATATAATATAGACAAAAGTGGCGTTCTTATGGTTCATTATAAATGATTATGGTCTCATTTTAAAAATGCTATTCCTCATCTTCATGACTTGTTCATCTTAAAGATCTGGCAACAACTTAACCTATATGCACTCTTTTTTTTTTTTTCCAAGAGTAAATTTTGATCCTCTGCCAAATAATCCCATTTCTTAAAGCAACACTTTGCTGCAGGCTCCCTAGAGTTCTATCTCCTTCTCTTAGGAGACCAGAAAAACCAGGGGATCTCATCAGCTACAACCTGTACTGTTAGTTTATGATTTTTAGATCCTGGTTGTGAGAGGGATGATTGGAAAATCTTTTTGATAATTTTAGTGTCTGTGAAGTTTTAACTTATCAGGTATGAACAGCCTTTCTGCTTCAGCCACACGTGTGAGGGAGTTTCACTGGAAATACACTCAGGAAAGTCTTTTCTTTAACAAGTCTGTGAATGTGGGCCTTCTAGTGCTTGCCTCCTGGGTGACCTCATTAGAGAAGCAATTCTGGAAACTCAATAGCAGGGAAGGAAGCACATGCCTGCAGAAGCTTTCACAGTTCCCCAGCTTCAGTTTGAAATAAAAACCTGATGCATTTTAAAGTAGTCATTTGGTTCCCTTCCAAAGAAAGTTCAGGATTGACTTTTTCAGTGTTAAAATGCAATCCAGCCATCTATGAAATGTGACTATTTCCTTTTTAATTGGAAGAAAGCAATATTGATCGGTTCAGCTGAACTGGTGGTTGTCTTTTGGAAAGACCAAAGCTTTGTGGCCGTTCGGAAAGTTTGCCCGGGGTAAACTGCCATAGCCCGGATAAGTAGGAAAGTCTTAACGTGAGTGTGTTTGCCTTTTAAATCCTACAGTGCTGGGCCAGTATTTTCCCCTCAAAGATGCCCATGACAGAATAATAGCAAGATGTGCCCTTAGCACTGAAATAAATAAAAAATTAGAGAAATTAAAAAAAAAATTCAGTGTTTGCACACCTCTCTTGGACCAAACATGAACCCAGTAAAATACTACCTAGTACCTAGCTAAAGGGTACTTTTGCATTAGTTACAGGAAATAAATCATTTTCTAAGCAAACTGAAAGCCATTCCTCAGGGAGACGGGTCAAGTAGGCACAGACTTACTGGGCTGCCTTCTGTAGTGGCCCCACATGGGGCTACTCACTCTGACCACTGTCTGGGACCCTCTGGACAGGAGCACACAAAGTAGTCTAGTTTACTACAAATGGCATCATTTGTCCCTCTGCTCATGTAGGTCCTTAGGTTTGTGCATCAGCCTGCATTGCTGAAATTACAAAGTCCTGACTCTGCTCCAGGTCTACCTTTTGAAGGTTTAAAGATAAAAAAAAATAGCCACATACAAAGGAGGGCTGGAACAGCTAGGAAAATAATATAAGTCAGTATTCTTCAGAATGGGGGGTCTAGTGACATTCAACATCAGCAACACCTGGGAACTTTTTAGAAATGCAAAATCTCAGACTCTACCTCAGCCTCCTTCAGAATCTGGGAGTGAGGGAGACAGCAGTCTGGTTCCATGGATTCTCCAGGTGATTCTGATGCATGCCCAAGTTTGAGAGCTGCCCTGACATAGATGACCCAGGTGGACTTAGCTTTCTGGAAGATGACTAAATTTTACCAAATGACATGGAAATCCATTCCTAAAATCTGAACAACAAATATTTTTTGGGTATAGCAGTCTAAGTTCTTCTCAGCCTCTGAATCTCAGAATATGATGAAGGCAGTTGGTTTTCCAAAGCCTTTCCTGTTTTTGTTTTCTTTCATCTGGGTCCTGCTAGGTATTCCACTATAAAAAGACCCCTCGGTCAAATGAGGTTAGGATACAACTGGGTAAAAACAAAGTGAAACAGGTTTTTTCTTAAGGAATTCTTCTGAGTCTGTAACATGCTAATGTGTGTTTTGAATTTTCAAGAGAAGGGTATAGAATACAGCATAATTTCCCAAACTTATTGATCATGGAGCCCTTTTTCAAGCAGCATCTCCTAGAACCAGTATTCTGTGAAACAGAAAGTTATCCACAGCTCATGTCAGCCACTACCTGGTTCAGCACGAGAATGCCCCAAGACAACACAGAGAAAATGAAACACATCCATAGTGCCTAGAAAGAAAAATAATCTATCAGAAAAACAGTTGATTTTTGAAAACCCGAGGCACCAAGGAAATGGTATGTCTCTAAATCTCAAAGGAATAGGACGAGAAAATTCAAAATTGCAAATTTTTGAATAATCATGATGTTATTGGCAAATATTCAAAAATAAATATAAGGCCATGGCAACTTGTGTTCTTTTTCCTTTATCCAGTAGAAAAGTGATCAAACAGCACTTGAGGCAGGAGACCACCAGGCACTTGCACAGACACAGAAAGTGATGGTAATAACTAACATTTATTGGATGCTTACTATGGGCCAGACATTCTTCTAAGCACTTTATAACAGTGATTTCATCCTCAAAAAATCTTAGAAGGTAGATAAAATCATTATACCCCCCCCCCCCATTTTTTTTTTACAGAGGCAGAAACCAAAGTCAGTTTCCTAACTGCTCAGGGTCATGTAGGGTGTGAGAAGACAGGATTCAAAACCAGGCAGCCTCAGTCCAGAGCTTGTGGTCTTATCCCCATTGCTGCACTCCCCAAATGGGGTGTAAAGTAGTTGGTGAACAAAGGCAATGAAAAGATAAACTATCAATACAAGGCAGGATGTAGTAAGAGTGGAATGAATGATGTAGGCTATAAACACATCTCTGTGGATTGAGAGAAGAGGTGTGGTGAGCAGCTCTTAGGACCACCAGTGAAACCGATTCTGGAAGATGTTACTTTAGAAAGTCTGCCAGAGGCAATTGCAGCTGTTGACCCAAGGTTTTATAAAGATATCTCAGAGTATTGAGTTTCTCGTGCTTTGCCACAGTTAACATTGAATGCTTAGGAGGATTCTTTCCTTTTATGTGACTGTCCCTTGCGTGCCTGTGCCACAAATGAGCTTAGGACCTCAAATGAGCTGAGGGCCTTGTTCAGCAAAGACTGTTGCCTTCTCGTTACAAATTAACCCTCTACTAGAAGCTGAGAATGGGAAAATGGTTTAAAATGTGTCCCTGCCCTTGGAGTCTGCAGTCTAGTTAGAGAAATGAGATGGGCTGTTTGGGCTTTTTATTTATTTGCCCCAACCTTTCCCCAGAAGTGATTTAAGACCAGAGATAAGATGCATGTACAGGCCTTTTGTAATTCAAGCACTGTACAAATACTGTGAGAAATGTCAAGTGTTGATATAAAAATGATTTGGTCACCTGAGACTTGGGAATCTGAACCAGGATTCAATGACACAGATACTGTCGTAAGTAATGCCAGACACAGCAATTAGCCAAAAATACTGATTTTTACCCTCTGCCACTTGGTTCTTCATAAGACGCCAACCCTTTTGGGCCAGTGAGAGGTTGGGACCAAATGGCTCCCAAGGTCCCTTCTATCACACCTGCCATTTTATGAGCCTGTGGTTTTGTAGTGCTGAGGGGGATTATCACAAAAGCAGGCACCCACAAATTAGATTATACTTAGTTGAAAGTCAGTAAACTAGATACTCAGAATCCTGTGACTTTTTTCTGATTTAGTTATCTTTTTATCAAGTTATTGCATCTCACCAAGCGCTCAGTCTTCTGTTTTGTAACCCAGGTAGGGTCAGGTATCTTAGGAGCTGCTTATAAGCCTCACTGGGATATGCACCTAAATTGTCTATACTGATATGATCTGTGGGAAAGTCAAGGTAAAAAGGAGGCAGAGGAGGCAGGCCGAGGCAGAACAGAGGTGAAGAGTAGAGTCTCTACAGTTGCAAAGTACTGAATTAGATCCTACTTTGCCATTTCCTTGAAAGTCATGTAATCTCTCAGTAGAGATTGTTCTAACACCTATCCTACAGCGTGACTGTGAGGGTTAAATGAAATGATGCAGGTAAAGCATTTATAGTGCCCAGCATATAGTTTCAATAACTGTTAGCTGTTATTACTACTACTGTTATTATCAAATAGTTAAGAAGTGGTTAGCAGGAGTTGAGAGAATGCATGTACTGTGGGAAGCCGCTGCAGTTTCTCCATGAGCCTTTGGTAAATGCCGTTGACAACTTCGTTGTAACAGTGACTGAGGATTCTAAATGCCAGTCTTGTCATTGAGCCTTGTGATCTAGCAGGTCAGCAAGCAATGCCATTTCCCTTCTAGCTTGTGACTGTGACCCCAGGGGAATTGAGACGCTGCAGTGTGACCAGTCCACAGGCCAGTGTGTCTGCATTGAGGGCGTCGAGGGTCCACGCTGTGACAAGTGTACTCGAGGGTACTCGGGAGTCTTCCCCGACTGCATGCCCTGCCACCAGTGCTTTGCTCTTTGGGACGTGATTATCGCTGAGTTGACCAACAGGACCTACAAATTCCTGGAAAAAGCCAAGACCTTAAAGATCAGTGGTGTGATTGGGCCTTACCGGGAGACTGTGGACTCAGTGGAGAAGAAAGTCAATGAAATCAAGGACATCCTGGCCCAGAGCCCAGCAACAGAGCCATTGAAAAACATTGGGAATCTCTTCGAGGAAGCAGAGTAAGTAGTTACTGAGCCAGGGTAACAATTCACATTTTTTTTTAAACTTTATGAATAAACAGCAAAAGTTTCCTGGTGTGGTGCTGACTAGTTTTCCTTCTGTCACAGGCTTGGTTAGTCCTGTAAGTGCAAACAGATTCTGGGCCATTTATTCCTGACAGTCTTTACTCTGGGTATTTGGGTGAGTGAACACTTACATGCACATCACTGATGACACAATTCTGGATGCTGCAGTATAGAATCTATGTGCTCCTCTTTGTAAAGAATGCTCTAGGCAGTAGAGTGGAAATCACACTGGATTTAGAGATAAAAGAGCCGAATCAAGTCTCAGCTCTACTGTTTGTGCTAGGCTTGTGAACTTTTATAACTCGCTTAATTCCTAAGCCTTCATTTTCTCTCCTGTGGAGGGGGGGGGAAAAGATAATAAAATTTGCCTTTACCTTACAGAGCATCAAAAGGATTCATGTGCTAAAATGATAATGTTATTGCAAAGAACGTTACAAATATAAATTGTTATAAGTACTGGTTGTACTGGCGAAATTCTCTTATTGCTAATAAGACTTCTTATTCCCGGTCATTTCTGTTGCTCAGCCATTGGTCCACTACACCAGTGCTTTAGTCATTAATTACAACAAACTCTCTACAATGAAAAATTCCCCCTTGTCTAGGCAATCATCTCTCTGATTGCATAAGGTTTGTTTTGCCATTGAAAGCAGAGAGCTAAGTGATGCTGAACTTTTCAGGGATAGTTTGTCTACTCTTTCTCCTATTCTCATCTCTCCTGTCCTCAAACATTCAACTACATATTCCAAAAAGGATCCCACAACAGCACAAAATAAGGTCTTGGAACTGAAGGACAAAACAAGAAAGTGTATGAAATGAAGGATTTGTATCCCCAAATGCTATTTTATTTTTATTGCAAAGTTACCATGTAGACATGCATGATGGGAACTGTTTCATAGCTAAATCCTGTACGTTGAGAAGGATTTTAGATTATGGCAGAATTACAGTAACATTTTTGTGTGTTTGTGGTGGGACTTTAATCAATCCATAGCTCTAATAAGGTGGGTGGACTTTTCATCTCAATACGATATATGAGAAGCAGGAAGGGAAAAGTTAGCATTAGCTCAAGTGACTTGTAGAAGAAGGCCCATTGAGAGGCTAGATTTAAGGTAACTGGTGTCTCGATTTCAAGTCTCAGGTTTTCTGCCCAAAACCACACGGTTGACCCGGGAGAGTGTTGGAAAATATTTAATGTGGATTGATAATGCATTTAATGAGGAATTTTACCTCATTAAAAAGACTAAGGTTGGGAGTGGATGTGGCTCGAGTGGTTGAGCTCCTGCTTCCCACATGGGAGGTCCCAGGTTCGGTTCCCAATGCCTCCTGAAAAAACAACAAGAAAACAAATGAAAACACCAACTCAAGGGAGCCAACGTGGCTCAGTGGTTGAATGCCAGCTTCCCACATATGAGGTCCCTGTTCAATCCCCAGCCCCCCATACCTAAAAAAAAAAAAAAAAAAAAAAAAGACTAAGGTTCAGCTAGGCCTCTTAATGTGCAGCGATCACAAGTTTTGGAAGGCAGTAGTCTGTGTGCAAGCCCCTTAAAGAAACAATTCTTGGCCTGGTTCTTATCCACCTCTGAGAGAATGAAAAAATCTGGCATCCTCTGAGAGTCTGCCAGAAGAGATTACATTTCTGAAACAGCTCTATTATTATACTCACTATTCATTTAACTAGATAGATTGTAATCATCTCAGGAAAATGAGTTTCTTCAACACAACATCCAAGGACGTATGTTTTAGGGTCCAAAGTGGCCTTTTAAAAAAATAAACAATATTAGATTGGATGTTTTTAAAATTGTAGCATTTTTATGAGAGCTGTAAAGAAATGAAAGCCTTCCATGAATTGACAGATAAATAAAAGCAAAGCACTGGAAAAGTAAATCATGTATATTATAATACCCCCAGGAAAAAAACATTGGTTTTTAAAAGGTAATTTAATCTAGCAAATCAGATTATCCAGGTAAGTGCTTTTTTTCTTTTAATTGAGTCATGATATTATCCCAGCCTTAAATATCATTTTTCTAATGGCTTCCAACTTTTCAGCATTTCCAGATTTTCCCAGTTTTTTTATACTGACTGTTATATCCCTGAGAAGACAATTATTTTCCATTAGGTGAACCAGTAATACACAGAGCTAAGGTCTTCTCAAATATTACTTTCTTTGTGATTATATCAATACCATATATAGATAAATAGACATGTTGTGTATGTATGTATACACATACACTTTATATACACAGTAATGTACAAATAAATGCCTAAAATACAGTTTTGGAGATATTGAAGATACAGAACAAAATGCAGTTGGGTTTAGATTCCAAATGAAATACTGTACAAACTAAATATCTCTCATAGTTCACTCTCAGTAGATACTACCTTCTTTCTTATGGAAAATAAAAGGGCTGTGTGATGGAAAAATGAGGCTCCTTTAATAGAACCTTACTTAGGAAAAGCTAATTTTGATGTCTTCCGGACAACTTCATGATAGCCTGTAGGGCTTCATCTCAACATGTTCCACCTTGAAGGAGATCCCTGAAGCTCAGAGAAGAAAAATTTTGGCAGGTGGCAGGGAGGCATAATTCTACAGTGGAATTGTTTATGTCCACTGAGTTTATTCAACTTTGTGAGCTTGAAACTATTCATGTAAGGAGATGGAATTCCACACTCTGTCCTAGTGTGCATATTTCAGCTGAGACTTGGAATCCATCAAATGGTGCATCTTCCACAGAACATCTGGGTGGTACTTCTGTGTTTTTCTTCAGTCTTTGAAGAAAGAAAATTGTTAGATTTAATATAATCTCTTACTATAAGAATAAAACTGGAATTTAGACATGAATTGTTATAAATTAATGAATTGGCTGGAAATTATAGAGAATAATAGATATTGTATTAGTATGAAATGTAAAAATGAGAGTTTAAAATTCCTATTTGATGTTTATTTTACATAGGTAAGCTTACCCTTATCTTTACAGGAAGCTAACCAAAGATGTTACAGAAAAGATGGCTCATGTAGAAGTAAAATTATCTGACACAGCTTCACAAAGCAACAGCACAGCCAAAGAACTGGAGTCTCTGCAGATAGAAGCAGAAAGCCTAGACAAAACAGTGAAAGAACTTGCTGAACAATTGGAATTCATAAAAAATTCAGATATTCGAGGTGAGCATTTTTGTGCAAATAGTAAAATCTGGACAATGGATTTTTACCATTTAAGCTTTAAAAGTTTTTTTTTTTTTCAAACTAGAGCATTTGTAGGTTTACAGAAGAATCATGCATAAAGTACAGAGTTCCCATATGCCCACCCCCGACCCCACACACACACGGTTTTCCCTATTAACATTTTCCATTAGTGTGGTACCTCTGTTACAGTTGATGAAACAATATGTTTACCATTTTAATGCAGTACTTTCAGGAAAAAAATTTAGTGCTTTCTAAATTTTCAACTTTTTTCATAGAGTCTGTGGCACACAAATGTATTGAAATCCTCATTTAAAAAATGTGGGAATTGGGTCACAGAGATACTAAGTAACATATCAAAGGTCCCACTTTTTCCTGATTTTTCCAGTTAGTGGTTTAGTCCTCTGGGTTTTTTCTTGGAAGAGGGCCCTTTTGAATAGTTTGGGAATTAAGTCAATACTTCTGAAAAACTTTTTACATTTGAGAACGTTGCTTTGGTCAGGAAATAACTTTTGTAAATCCTTCATTTATTGATATGGTAGGCCAAATATAGGACCCCCACCCCCCCAAAAAAAACAAACCAAAAAACAAAAATATGTCAGCTCACAATTTTGTGCACAATCACCTTTTTAAAAATTATTATTATTATTTAGATCCAAAAGCCAAAACATGTTATGCTGTTTTATGTACAGAATGCCAGCCATTCGAGTGCCTATAAATAGTTAAATGACTGGAAAATAGGAAAAAAGCATCTGGATACATTATTTAGGCTGCCAGACACCACCAGTTTGGAAGAACTAGATGTGTTTGGCTGTGTGTAGAAGCAATATCTGCATGATTGACTTAAGTTTTCATTTCTCATACAGATGTTTGACATCTTCTAGACCCAGACTTAGTGCTAAGGGAACAAAATAGATTCATTAATCATGAGAAGAAAATTATACTTCTTCATAAATAAAGAATTTATTTCTTGGATTTTAAAATAAAACCAAACAGTAAATTCAGGGCCAGGAGACACCAAATATGGATATTGCTTGGTGAGGAGATCAGGTACAATGGGATTAACTGTGGGCAATTTGATTTCATATCATAGGCGCCTTGGATAGCATTACCAAGTATTTCCAGATGTCTCTCGAGGCAGAGGAGAGGGTGAATGCCTCTACTACAGATTTCAACAGCACCGTGGAGCAGTCAGCTCTCACTCGAGACAGAGTAGAAGACTTGATGTTGGAGCAAGAGTCCCAGTTCCGGGAAAAACAAGAGGAACAATCTCGCCTTCTTGATGAACTGGCAGGCAAACTACAAAGTCTAGACCTTTCGGCAGCAGCTGAAATGGTAAGGTTTGAGGAGTTGGACTCACTGCTGTGGTGCTTTAGGAGGGGAAACATCCTGGTTTGTCTCGACTGTTGTTCACTTTGCAAATGAATCAGCAGGACTGAAACTCTGAGGCTCAGGTCTCTGGACCACAGTATGGGGTATCTAAGCCAGGTTAAAAAACATAGCACGTGTGTTTCCAACTTTCTCTTTCTTCTAGCTGTTTCTCTGTGGTATAACCAAAGAAATATGTCTAGTTTCCCATACTGTTGTATTGACTGAGTGGCTCTTTATTTAAACTTGATCCTTTTTATACCGTGGACATTTCGTTTTTACTTTGTTCTGATTCAGAGCGCAAAATCCATCTCAGTGTAGGAATTCAGAATTATTCTGGGAAAGAACTTCTGGAAGAAAAAACTAAAGAAAGCAAAGGAGCTTTTTTCATGGACGTTAGCTAAAATGTTCCTTTGTTCTAGTAACTTTACCTGGTGAACATTAACCCTGAGACCAGCCTAGAGAGCAGATTCATTTCCCAGAAGCTTTTAAAAAGTAACCCTGAAGCCAAATGAAATTGAGTAGTGAGATTAATGAAATCAAGCAGAAGGCAAAAAAAGCCAAAATGAGCTTATTTCTTTCTCCTGCCTCCTTATCGTTTTTCATGGAAGGGTACCTAGCTGAGAGAATTTTGAGGGTAATATTTTTGTAGATGAAATTGTGTTCTCTCAGCTTAAAAACACAGAGGAACAGTAAAAGAAGAGGGAAGGTGCACAGGATATTGTGAAGAGCTCAAACTTCAATACTATTTTGTCTTAGTGATACTTCTCTCTCTGCCTCTACTGCTCTCCCCAACCCCCTCACCACCCTTTTTCTGAGATAAAGAACACTGTACTGTATTGTGACCAATCTTATTGATGCCTACAAGGTTTTATATTCATTATCTTGTGAAACTTTACAGCATCTGGTAGAAATGGGGAATAAGATTTCCTGTCACCATTTAATAGAAAGGCAAATAGAGGCCCGGAGCAATGTGTAAATTTTACCTAACAGTAGATAAAATTGTTGGACAGGAAGTGCCAATTCTCAGTTCTTTCCTTTCAGTACTGATTCTCTCCTCACAACTTTTAATGAAAATCAGTAATCACAAACAAAATCTCTGCAAACTAAAATGAGAGGCAGCTAAGCATGCTAGCTGATTTTAGCTTTGCAACAGAAGGCATCCATGAGTGGGTGGCAGGTGGGGTGGGGGTACCTCTGCCATATGAATGTGTGCCCTTTCCTGTGCTGCTTTTTGCACCTAGGAGTAGTCAGCTTCTTCAGTTTTCTTATGTTTTAGTTGTTAATTATCCTATGAGTACTTCCCTTATAGACTCCATTTTGCCATTTTGTTGTATACAGATAGATTTTTGTCCCTTTGTGTTTATCAAGTTCCTTCTGTCCTTTATGTTTATTTAGCTAGAACATGCTGTTTTTTTTCCCAAGCCTCTGTCTGTTGAAACAAAACAGATCTTCTAGTGTGCTGTCAGATTGTTTTGTTTTGTGTGTCCATTGGATTACAAACTTTTTTAAAAAATACAAAACAAAAAATAAAAAAAAATAAAAAAATAAAAAGTACACCTAAGGGAGGCCTTATGCTTTTCTTAAGACTTATGTTCTTCTGTAACACAGAGGAGAAACTTTATTTCCTGAAGCTTTTTATGTACTGTGAACCAGATATTTGAAAGACCGTTGTTTTCTCTGAGATAATGGACTTATACAAATCTTAAAATTGAATTGATGATATCTATTCAAAATTTTTTTTCCTTCTTAAAAACAATTATTTTCCTTGATTGGGAGTGTTCTGTTAACTGCTTTTCATTCCAGTAAACCCTTTGCCTCTTTTCAGTATTAGCATTTTCCATAAAAGGATAGCTCTAAATACAGTTTTTTTCCTGTTCAGCCTTTCCATCATACAGTTCACTTGTCATTTCTGAATTTGCATTTGTATGCCATGACTGTACTGTAATTTTTAAGACATTTCTGGTAGATAAAAAAGGGTGAGAGTGGAGGTAGGAGAGGGTCTTTGGAAGAGTTACATCCACCTTTGTACTGTTTTCTGTATTCCTCCCACATCTGGAATGTTCTCCCACTTCCCACTTTCCACCAGCCTGCAAATCCTTCCCCAAATACTCCAACCCCATTTGTCTGTTCTCCTTTATACTTACTGCATTTACCTATTCTTGGCCATTTTATGAGAGCCTATCTTCCTGTCTAGATGAAAAATAACTAAAGGATAGATAATGGGCCTTTTATGTCCCTTTATTTATCAGAACAGTTGATATGCTGGGTCCAAAGAAGGTTGTCAATACTTATTGGTTTTTTTTTTTTTATTTTTTTTTATTCATTTATCCCCCCGCCCCCCCTTGCTGCTTGTGCTCGCTGTGTCCATTTGCTGTGCGTTTTTCTGTGTCTGCTTGTCTCCCCTTGCTGGGCCGTCCTGCTGCGTCAGCTCACCGCGCTGTGTGGGCCAGCTTGCCTTCACCAGGAGGCCCCGGGAACCGAACCCAGGGCCTCCCATATGGTAAACGGGAGCCCTACTGATTGAGTCACATCCTCTTCCCAATACTTATTGTTTTAATCCAACTGGATAGAAGAAAGGGAGGTATTCTTAGGCTCCCACACTGGCAGAATTCAACTTGATACAGCAGATAAATATATATAGCAGAGCCCATATATTTTAATTCATTAGGGCAGGAAGGTATTGTTGAAGGATTGTAAACTTTCATTGCTTCCTTGGTCATAAGTAGGTTAGCTTATTCCTAAATTCTTTGTCTCTCCATCCTGCCTCCTAAACACTGTTTTCAAGCACCCTTGCAGAGGACCACCTACGTGTTCTCTGGGACCACCCAGGTCCTGCACAGCTGTTGTGCTGCAACAAATTCATGATCTGAACCCTTGTGCCTGCCCCTTGGCTTGTTACAGACCTGTGGAACGCCTCCAGGGGCCTCTTGCTCCGAGACTGAATGTGGCGGCCCAAACTGCAGAAATGACGAAGGACAGAAGAGGTGTGGGGGCCCTGGCTGTGGTGGTCTGGTCACTGTCGCGCACACTGCCTGGCAGAAAGCCATGGATTTTGACCGAGATGTCCTGAGTGCCCTGGCTGAAGTGGAACAACTCTCCAAGATGGTAATTCAGTGCACGGCCTGCTGTTTGTTTGCTTTAAGTTGTAGATGAGAGGATCTAAAAGGGAGAAAGCAATTCTAAATGTTGACTAAAATGAAAAGGGAATTTTATACTCCAGTATTAAAGTTCATATTTTTATAAGGTTGGGAAAGAGATGGGGAGATTTTATTCAAAGAGAAAAAAATTTCCTTTTTTCTTTACTCCCGAGGGAATAGTGCTTTAGAGTAGGAAGCTTAAATCTTAGACTGATGATAATTTGAGATAACCATGTGTTAATTATCATGGATTGAGGGTTATGAATACATCCAGCTGTACTTAAAAAAATTCTGTACTAAGCTGTTAAGCATTTATTTTTCTAAAGTGACACATACTGAAGTTTTTATGTTGGTACCTATGAAAAAGACTAGGAAATAGTTGATAGACCAACAAATGTTTTGGAGGTATTAGAAGAAGAAAAAACAAATTTGAAAAAGTTTTATATGCTAGACCTACCTATATGGAATCTGTAAACTGAATACTTTTGGTCTGTATAGGAATATACTACTTTTGGATGGGAGAAATTTGTTTCCAAAACCACGATTGCAAATGCTCAGTTTTTCATATGATTTTCTGGACCTTTTCTAATATTTTGGTCTGCTTTGGAAAGGTTGAAATTGTTCCATGGGTAATTTATTCCTCATATTTAGGTCTCTGAAGCAAAACTGAGGGCAGATGAGGCAAAACAGAATGCTCAGGATGTTCTGTTAAAAACAAATGCTACCAAGGAAAAAGTGGACCAGAGCAATGAAGATCTGAGAAACCTAATCAAGCAAATCAGAAATTTTTTGACCCGTAAGGAAATTTTTCATTTATTTTTAGACATTTATTCCTTTATTGGAATATAAAAACTACTATAGAAGATTCTGTTTGAGAGGCTATAATTAAAGTCTACATTTTAGAAAAAAATCATTTTCTGGTAGGGACTAAAGTAACATTTCTGGATAAGTAAAATTTCCATTTTAAGAAATGGAAACATTTCTGTATACATATGTAAATATCCTTCTCCAATGTTATGCAGATACAGACACACCTGATTGGATGCCCAAGTAACAAATCAAGAAGTCAAACATTTACTGTGAGAATTGAATTTAGAATTTGTTAGAGATTACAAATGTTGTTAGAACCTTAGCTCAAAGAATTAGGATTTATTTTGTCATTGCCCTGAAAGCTTTGTAATCCTATTACTTATAAGATATCATACTATCGCTAAGCAGCTCTGTACCTTAAGGGTCCAGTAGAGAAAAAGAAAATCTCTGGAATTTGTGATCCAAATCAGGTGTTGCTGATGGTTGAGTATTTTCAGAAAGGATGAGTTTGGCTGCAAATTACAGAAAATATGTCGTTGAAATTGACTTAATCAAAAAAGGTGTTATCTCACACAAGAAGAAATCCAGTAGTAGGATCACCCCATGGTTCAGAGACCCACATACTTCTCATCTTTTTATTCTGCCATCAGAAGCATACCATCTTTGTTCTCATGGTCTCAAGATTGCTGCCAAAATTCCAGACTTTATATAAAGACACAAGAGTATCTAATGGAAGAAGAGTGTCTTTTTTAAAACCATAAATCTCATTGGCCAGAAATGAGTCACATGCCTATGCATAAATGTCACTGGCAAATGCAATGGAATTACTATAATTGGCAAACTAATCAGGATTTAACTCTGAGTTGATATTTACCTTATCAACTGTATTTGCTATGGGTATTTTATGAAATATACTGTGGAAGCAATTATTCAATAAGATTGTTCTTGTGATTAAATGCCTTGGGGTCCATGTTTTTGTTATTTGACAGTTAAAAGAGGGAATCTGATGTATTTGAACCTCTTCATCCTTTTTTTTAAATCCGTTTCATATTTGACATTTGAAACTTCTTGGCTTCTTTGATTATATATATCCTGGTTCTTCCATCTCTCTGATTGAATTTTCTCCCTTTTCTGTAATTTCCTGCATCTAGATAATTTGTAAGGAATATCAAGTCTTTATATCTGAATTTACAATAGTTTTAACTATTTTTCTAACCTCAATTAAAAATTTTCATTGCCTTTTAAGGTTAAGTCCTATACCCTGGCCTCTATAGTTTTCCACACTGTCTTAACCAGTCATTCAGCCATGTTCTGCCCATACTGTCTCTCCAAAAATGTCCCTCTTCTTTCAAATCCTACTTTTCCCTCAAAACCTGATAGTTTCCTCATCCTCCATGAAGTCTTCCCAGCCTACAACAAATTCTGGTGGTATTCATTGTCTGCAGGTACTTTTCCATGTGCATAGGTCTCATTTCCCCACCCAATAGATTATGAATTCTTAAACAGCAAGTGCATATTTCTTGGTGTGACCTCACAGTTCTGTTCATATAGTTGATGACCAATATGATTGAATCCATCTATGATTTTCATCTCTTTATGGGGGCATTTTGCCTTTCACAGAGGATGGTGCTGATTTGGACAGCATTGAAGCAGTTGCTAATGAAGTATTGAAAATGGAAATGCCTAGCACCCCACAGCAGTTACAGAACTTGACAGAAGATATTCGTGGACGAGTTGAAAGCCTCTCTCAAGTAGAGGTTATTCTACAGCAAAGTGCTGCTGATGTTGCCAGAGCTGAGATGTTATTAGAAGAAGCTAAAAGAGCCAGGTATGAATGAAGATATGGCATTTAGGGGGCTTATTTTGAGTATCTAGCATGAATGTCAAAGTGTATTTCTTTAACCAATGAAATTTTTGAGAGATACCTGCATGATTCTCTCTGGGTCATTTCAGTAAGACTATTCCTTAAAAGACACGTTGTAAATACTTAGGAGAGGTAGTTTTTCACATTCACATAATATATTGTCTTATTCTTTTAGCAAAAGTGCAAATGATGTTAAAGTCACTGCAGACGTGGTAAAGGAAGCTCTGGAAGAAGCAGAAAAGGCCCAGATTGCAGCAGAGAAAGCAATTAAACAAGCAGATGAGGACATCCAAGGAACCCAGAACCTACTGACTTCGGTAAGATATTTCAATCATTATTGGTAAGGAGAAAACACCCATATACACGTATTTATCAGAACAGTACAAGCATTTGAATAGTTATCTGCGAACAAAAATTCTTACAATTGAACATTAAAGAGTTCCTTTAGTTTACATAAATTTGAACTGCTCCATTAGAATGGATACTAAAAGTGAGTCAAAACATGTTTTCAAGGGGGAAAAAAGGACTCTGAAGACACTGGAACATATTAAATCCCCTTTCTTTTTCTCTTGCACAAGAAGCCTAAAAAGGGTAAAGACACACACATTGACTCCTGTTCAGAAAATCACATCTCTAGTCAGTATTTTATTTCAAAATCCAGTTTTAGAAAATTATCCTGCTGTTAGAAAGCAGTCTAAAATCAACCTAATAGTTTAGACCAGTGTCTCAAGATTTATGAAGTGATCATTCACAAAAACTAGTTTTGAAAACCACCAGAAAGGTCCAATGTCTACTTGTTTCCACTGTACAATTCTAGATGTACTTAATAGGTATCTTATAGCTTAGCAATCTGTTTTGTTCAGAATGTGCAGAAAACTGTTTTTTATGAGCAGAGTATTCTTAAAGACTGCCAGATATTAAAAGTTAAAAGCACTCACTAAGAAAATAAGCTTTCATATGGATTTAATGCTTTATTCTAAAAATCCTTGTATCTTAAGAGAAATAACTCAATCATAATTATTTTTCATTCTTTCATGTTCAAAATCCAGTTCCTATAAGCACAACTTCTCTCCAATTTTAGGAAAATTCATGTTTAAAAAAAAAAACGAAGAAAATTGGTGACTAATCCAATCCCTATTTGTGCTCTCAGAGTATACTTTGAAATTAGATACTCCCAGTCCTCAATGCTGTGAGCCTGAGAAGAGTGACAGCCCCTTATGTTTAAAACCTGGGAGATGTTTTTGTAACATACTTTTTTTTTTAACCATTAGTGATACAAACCTGTCTTCCCCTATTCTGCTGGAAGTAAAATGAAGCCTGACACTCTTTGGCCACATTTCCTTCTTAAATTTTGAGCATAGATAAGACCTTCAGGCCTCTGTGCTACTTGTTCAAGTTTAGAAAAAAAATTCCCATCAAACCATATGTTCTAGCCCTTTATTTTTTTCTTTCTAGCTCTAGGTTTTTCAAATTTCTCCATGTGCTATTAATATTTTAGTGAACTTTATTTTGGTGACATTTTAAAAATTATGTTTTGAAAGCAAATTTGAAAATATTAATCAAATTACAGGAGAGATATCTGGCTTGATAGAGTAAGTTGATATGGTGGCTTTGTATTTAAGGGACCTGGGGCAGGGGATAGGAATTGTTTAGGTTAAGTAACAATAAGAAACAAAGAACCTCTAATTAAGCAATGCTAATGAAAGCCTATCAGAAACTGTTCAATCATTTAAAAATAAAACAACTATAAAGCTTATTTTCTATGAATTATAACAATTCTCTAAGAATTTTTAAAAGTTAATGGTGGGGGAGGACTTCCGGGAAGATGGCGGACTAGTAAGACACGGGAATCTCTTCTCCAGAAAAATAGCTAGAAGACAGGCTGAAACAGCCCCGAAAAAGATCTTCTAGGGTTTAGGACAGCAGGTTAAGGCTCCACACCACCCAGAGGAGAGAGGGACAAAAGAGGGAAATCGCGATGACAGAACTGTGAGTTGGAACTAGCAGTGGTTGCTGCTGCCGGCGCCCTCCCCCACACTAAAGACTGTTTAGAATTCTTGGGCCACTGGGCCTGCAACTACAGACAAAGGGGACTACAGGGATCTACCATCCCCAAGAAAGGGGAGAGAGAGGGACAGCCTAAGGCTGACTCAGGTTCTGACTCGCAAATTTGGGCTGCGGAGCCCCATGGACCCTTCCATGTGGCGGTTTGCCCTGGGAGCCTAGGAAGGACTGAAGAAATCCGACCCTGGCAACCTCCCTCTCTTCTAGCCTGGACTAATTGTTGAGAACTCCACAGGAGAGGGGAGAGAGAGCCTGGGGTTGACCCTGCCTTTGACTCCCAGATTTGGTCTGCCCTGTCCCGAGACCCCTTCCAGGCCGGGTGGGGCTGTGCCATTGTTTGCCTTGGAGCCTGCAAGGGGCTAAAGATATACAAACAGCCCAATCTCTTCCTCTACTAACAGGGACTGATTGTTGAGGATTCAGAAGGGAGTGGAAATATTTCCTAGCTGGGAAAAGGGGGGCGCTATGAGAAAAGTCTGGAGAACTGTCTCAGAAAGTTTGAATCACAGGGCTCTTAGCCCCCAGACAGGAAGCTCTATCACATTGATCTGGTCTGTGTCACAACAAATATGCTCCGACCAGGCATTGAATTGAGAACTGCCAACAAGCTTCCTGGGAGACCAAGGAAGTGCACATAAGAAAATTAATAAGAGAGGCTTCTCATGGCCTCTATAGCCTCCCTGCCCAAAGCCCTAGGAAACGACAATACAACGAATTACTGGGTCCAGTGCCCAGTTTTGAGCAACCAGCAGAACAATCCTAACAATCAAGGTTGACCCAAAAATCAAAGAGCTGTGGTAACTCACAGCCTCCTGCCACTAAAACCCTATAAAGGAGAAAGGGAAAGAGCATCTCAGTAAAATACAACCTAACCAGATGCCTAAACACCAACAAAAAATTACAAGCCATACTAAGAAAATAGAAGACATGGCCCAAGAAACGGAATACAGCAAAGTCCAGAAGAGATGCAGAATTTGAGAGACTAAACAGTGAGATAAGCACAAATTTCCAAAATCAAATTAATGAGATGAAAGACAATATAAAGAGATAATCAACATCAAGAAGACATTGAGCGAATGCAAGGAAGAATTTGAAATCCTGAGTAGAAAAGTAATGGAGTTCATGGGAATGAAAGACATAATAGGTGAAGTCAGAAACACATTTGAGGCATACAACAGCAGACTCGAAATGATAGAAGAAAGAATAAGTGATACCGAAGACAGAGCAACTAAAATTGAAGAGAGAAAAGAACAGAGAGAGAAAAGAATGGAAAAAATTGAGCAGGGGCTCAGAGAGTTGAATGACAACACAAAACGCAAAACATACATGTCATGGGAGTTCCAGAAGGGGAAGAGAAAGGAAAAGGGGTAGAAAGAGTATTTGAGGAAATAATAGCTGAAAATTTCCCAACTTTCAAGAAAAAAATGTACATGTCCAAGAAGCACACCGTACCCCAATGAGAATAAATCTAAATAGACATACGCCAAGAAACATATTATTCAGAATGTCAAATGTAAAAGATAAAGAGAAAATTCTCAGAGCAGCAAGAGAGAAGCAAACGATCACGTACAAAGGACGTCAGTAAGACTTAGTGCAGATTTCTCTTCAGAAACCATGGAGGCGAGAAGACAGTGGTATGATACAATTAGGAAACTGAAAGAGAAAAACTGCCAGCCGAGAATTCTTTATCCAACAAAACTGTCCTTCAAATATGAGTTTGTGAGTATAAAGTATTCACAAACAAAAGAAACTACGAGAGTTTGCAAAAAAGAATCCACCTTTGCAGGAAATATTAAAGGAAGCCTTAGAACCTGAAAGAAAAAGACAGGAGAGAGAGGCTTGGAGGAGAGTATAGAAGAAAGACAAGCAGAAAGTAAAACCAAAAGAGTATAAAGAGAGACAAAAACAAGATGACATATGAAAACCAAAGAATACAATGGTTGAAATAAATAGTGCATTTTCAGTAATATCATTGAATGTGAATGGATTAAATTCCCCAATCAAAAGATACAGGCTGACAGAATGGATCAAAATACATGAGCCATCCATATTCTGCTTACAAGAAACTCAACTTAGACCCAGGGATACAAACCGGCTGAAAGTAAAAGTTTGGAAAAAGATACTCCACACAAATAGTAAACAGAAAATAGCAGGGGTAGCTATACTAATATCGGACAAAACAGACTTTAAATTAAAAAAAGTGATAAGAGATATGGAAGGCCATTATATATTAATAAAAGGGACGATCCTCCAGGAAGATATAACAGTCATAAATATCTACGCACCTAACCAGGGTGCCCCAAAATATATGAGACAAACTTTGGCAAAACTGAAGGGAGAAACAGACATTTCTACAATAATCGTCAGAGACTTCAACACCCCTCTCACATCATTAGATAGAACAACTAGACATAAGATCAACAAGGAAACAGAGAACTTGAACAGTATGATAAACAAGTTAGACCTAACAGACATATACAGAACACTGCATCCAAACACAGCAGGTTATACATTCTTCTCAAGTGCCCATGCATCTTTCTCCAGGATAGACCACATGTTGTCACAATACAGCTCTCAATAAATATAAAAAGATTGAAATTATACAAAGCACCTTCTCAGATCATAATGGAATGAAACTAGAAATCAAAACAGACAGGAAAAAAGTAAATTTGCAAATGTGTGGAGACTGAACAACACACTCCTAAATATTTGGTGGGTCAAAGAAGAAATTGCAAGTGAAATCAGTAAATATATTGAGACAAATGAAAATGACAACACAACGTATCAAAACTTATGGGATACAGCGAAGGCAGTCTTGAGAGGGATATTTATAGCCCTAAACGCCTATATTAAAAAACAAGAAAGAGCTAAACTCAAAGATTTAACTTAACAACTAGAGAAACTAGAAAAAGAACAGCAAGCCAATCCCAAAGCAAGCAGGAGGAGAGAAATAATAAAGATTAGAGCAGAAATAAATGAAAATGAGAAAAGGAAAACAATAGCGAAAATCAACAAAACCAAAAGCTGGTTCTTTGAGAAGATCAATAAAATTGACAAACCCCTCACTAGACTAACAAAGAGAAAAAGAGAGAAGATGCAAACAAATACAATCAGAAATGAAAGGGGGAAGTTACAAATGACCTCACAGAAATAAAAAGAATCATAAGGATATTATGAGAGACTATATGCCAACAAACTAGACAACCTAGATGAAATGGACAAATTTCTAGAAATGCACAACCAATCTACACTGACACTACAAGAAAATTGGTTTGTTAAGAACTTAAGGAGATTGAATCCGTCATCAAAAATCTCCCAGCAAAGGGGGACGGATGTGGCTCAAATGGTTGGGCATCCGTCTCCCATATGGAGGGACCCGGGTTCGATACCCGGGACCTCCCGGTAAAAAAAAAAAAAAAATCTCCCAGCAAAGAAAAGTCCAGGACCAGATGGCTTCACAGGTGAATTCTACCAAGCATTTCAAAAAGAATTAACACCAATCCTGTTCAAACTCTTCCAAAAAATTGAAGAGGAGGGAAAATTACCTAACACATATTATGAAGCCAACATCACCCTAATACCAAAGCCAGATAAAGATTCCACAAGAAAAGAAAATTACAGACCAATCTCTCTAATGAAGATAGATGCAAAAATTCTCAACAAAATACTTGCAAATCGAATCCAATAGCATATCAAAAGACTTATACATCACGACCAAGGGGGATTTATTCCTGGTATGCAAGGCTGGTTCAACATAAGAAAATCAATCAATGTAATACACCACATTAACAAATTGAAGGGAAAAAACCACATCATCATCTCAATAGATGCAGAAAAGGCATTTGACAAAATCCAACATCCTTTTTTGATAAAAATACTTCAAAAGATAAGAATAAAAGGAAAATTCCTCAATATGATAAAACCCACATATATGAAAAACCCACAGCCAACATCATACTAATGGGGAAAGGTTGAAAGCTTTCCCTCTAAGATCAGGAACAAGACAAGGATGCCCACTGTCACCATTGTTATTCAACATTGTACTAGAAGTTCTAGCTAGGGCAATTAGACAAGACAGAAAAATTAAAGGCGTCCAAATAGGAAAAGAGGAAGTAAAACTCTCACTGTTTGCAGATGACATGATCCTGTATTTAGAAAATCCTGAAGTATCCACAACAAAGCTACTTGAACTAATAAATGAGTTCAACAAAGTGGCAGGATACAAGAACAACATGCAAAACTCAGTAATGTTTTTGTACACTAGTACTGAACAACCTGAGGAGGAAATCAGGAGGAAAATTCCATTTTCAATAGTGACAAAAAGACTCAAATACCTAGGAGTTAATTTAACCAAAGAAGTACAGGACCTATATGCAGAAAACTACAAAACAATGCTAAAAGAAATTTTAAAAGACCTAAACAAATGGAAAGACATTCCGTGTTCATGGATTGGAAGAATAAATATCGTGAAGATGTCAATCTTGCCCAAACTGATTTATAGAGTCAATGCAATACCAATCAAAATCCCAACAGCTTACTTTACAGAATTAGAGAAGGCAATTACCAAATTCATCTGGAAGGGTAAGTGCACCTGAATAGACAAAAGCATTCTGAAAAAGAAGAGCAACGTGGGAGGAATTTCACTGCCTGACTTAGAAACATATTACAAAGCTACAGTGGTCAAAACAGCATGGTACTGGCATAAAGATAGGCACTTCGATCAGTAGAATAGAATTGAGAACCCAGAAATATACCCTCACCTATACAGTCAACTGGTTTTTGACAAACCTATCAAGTCCACACTAATGGGAAAAAACAGTCTCTTCAACAAATGGTGTTGGGAGAACTGGATATCTATAACCAAAAGAATGAAAGAGGGCCCCTATCTCACCCCCTATACATGAATCAACTCAAAATGGATCAAAGATCTAAATATAAAAGTCAGGACCATAAAACTGACTTTTTATGTAGGGAAACATCTTCAATACCTTGTAATAGGTTGTGGTTTCTTGGACCTTACACCCAAAGCATATGCAACCAAACAAAAAATAGAGAAATGGGACCTCCTCAAAATTAAACACTTTTGCACCTCACAGGACTTTGTCAGAAGGGTGAAAAGGCAGCCAATTCAATGGGAAAAAATATTTGGAAATCACATATCTGATAAGGGTTTAATATCCAGGATATATAAAGAGATGATACAACTTAACAATAAAAAGACAAATGACCCAATTAAAAAATGGGTGAAAGACATAGACATTTCTCCAAAGAAGAAATACAAATGGCAAAAAAACACATGAAGAAATGCTCATCACTCGTGATTAGGGAAATGCAAATCCAAACTACAATGAGATATCATTTCACACCTATCAGAATGGCCACTATTAAAAAAGACAGAGAACTACAAGTGTTAGAGAAGATGTGGAGAGATAGGAACACTTCTTCACTGTTGGTGGGAATGCAGAATGGTACAACTACTATTGAGGACTGTTTGGCAGTTCCTAAAGAAGTTGAATATAGACTTGCCACGTGACCCTGCAATACCACTACTGGGTATATACCCAGAAGAACTGAGCAGTGACACGAACAGACATCTGCACAACGATGTTCATAGCAACATTATTCACCATTGCCAAAAGTTGGAAACAACCCAGGTGTCCATCAACAGATGAATGGATAAACAAACTCTGGTCTATTCATACGATGAAATATTATACAGCTGTAAGAAGAAATGAAGTCATAAAGCATATGGCATCATGGATGAACCTGGAGGACATTATGTTGAGTGAAGTAAGCTAGACACAAAAGGATAAATACTGCATGAATGCGTTACTATGATCCAAATATATTGTTTGATTTAAAAAAAATTTATATGTATCCATTACATTTAATTGAGAAATGTATATATTTATTCATCTTTGTTTACTTTTTAGTTTTTAATTGTTTATGTTTTCAATTATTAAATGTACAAAATAAAGTTAAAAAAAAAAAAGTTAATGGGGGAAATTTTTAGAGTCAAGAATCATTTGGTTTGAAATGATTGTATAGTTTAGCATAGTCTATACTGACCCGTTAGTTTCATTATGACAGTACTGTTATTCAAAGTTAATTTTATGGCATACACCCATTCTGAAGATCATTTTTAAGAAAAGTTGAGACTCAGTGGAATTGGTTCTTTGGTCATGGGCCAAACTACTTCCTTTGGCTTTTAAAGGTCAATGTCTAGTGATTCTACTCTGAGATCAAATGTGAAGCCTCACCAGTTGCCGAAATGAAATTACTTTTTCCCTAAATAACTTTGAATATTTGTAGCTTTCAGTTGTAACTTTCCCAGCCCATATGCCATCATAAAATCCTGTAGTAACTTATTCAGTTTTAAAGAGCATTCCTGATCTCCATGTCTTCAATAATGGTATGAAAACACTCAAATTAACTTTTAACTTTCCAGGTAAAGTGAAGTGCCACAACCTCCACTATTAGACTTTACTATTTAGAGTTGATAGGAAAAACTAAAAAAAAAAAAAAAAAAAGTGATGAAGTTATAAATCATATGTTCCCACCCATATTAATTTGGAAGGTTATGTGGAAATCCCTCATCTCACATCTGTGAACATTCTTTAGCCAATGTTTGCAGGTGTCCTTAAAATGCCTTCTCAATATATCAAGCTGCTTGGGTGGTTCTTGCTGTCAGTAAGGTGTAATTTCACATGAATTCAGCCCAGATCATCAGAAGTACCAAAAGAATAAAGTGACAATATGGGATGTAGCAAAGGCTATTTAGAGATAGGCACTTTATATATAAGCTTTCTTAAAATTAAAATTTATTTAGTAATTACTTTTTTTTTAGTCTGGAGTAAAATAGCAGAGTAGTCTTAAATGTATCTCCAGACTTGTATGCATAGTACTTCCTACTATTTTAAATTCATAGCTTGCTGATTGATATTACACTTTTATATTAGATTGAGTCTGAAACTGCAGCTTCTGAGGAAACCTTATTCAACGCCTCCCAGCGCATCAATGAACTAGAGAGAAATGTTGAAGAACTTAAACGGAAGGCTGCCCAGAACTCTGGGGAGGCAGAATATATTGAAAATGTAGTATATACTGTGAAACAAAGTGCAGAAGATGCTAAAAAGGTAAGTAGATCTCTGTAACTTCACAGTTATGTTGATAAAGGAAATTCTGTCTCCATTGCCTTCCTTGGAATCAAAAATAGACATGAATCTAACAAACATGGTTCATTATTCATCAGAAACACCACAAATGACCTGTTTTAAAATAGCAGTCTTTAGAGACAGGTGAAAAGGTCTAGGAGTGGATATGCAAGTGTCCAGTAAGCATGACCTAAGGCTCTCAAATCCAAACATAGAGAAGGTTTTAAAAGAATGGTATTAATTGAACTTAGTGAAGGAATAATGTCTCAAAACAAGCATTAAGCTTTTATTTTTGTACTTTACTTCAGTAGTAACATGGCCATTCAAAAACATTAAAGGCAGAGTAGGAAAAATCTTTGAGTTCATTACAGAAAACAGCCAGTTGGGAATCAAATCTCACCTCTTCCAGACTGATTTTTTTTTTTAATAAATTTTTTATTTTTATTTTTAAAGTGATACTTAGATTATACAAATGTCACATAAAAAATATAGGGGATTCCCATATGCTCCGCTCCCCACACCTCCCACATTTTCCCACATTAACAATTGAGGTACATTCGTTGCAATTGATGAACACATTTTAGAGCATTGACACTAAGCATGGATTAAAGTTTACATTGTAGTTTATACTCTCCCACCCAATTCTGTAGGTTATGGCAAGATATCTAATGGCCTGCATCTGTCATTGCAATGCCATTCAGGACAAGTCCCCAGTCCTGAAAATGTGTATTATACCTGTTTTTCCTTCTCCTTGCCCTCAAAACCTCCAGTGGCCACTGCCTCCACATCAATGATATAATTTCTTCCTTTCCAGACTGATTTTGAATTAACTACTCACTATTAGATGGTAGAATATTTTGCAGAGAGAATTACCATCCAAATTTTCAGCTAGAAGCCAAAGAATTATTGAATCACACTTTTAATTTCTAAATTTATGTAGGTAAATATTTATCTACAGAAGACCTTTGTGAATTTGGAAGGGAGGGTGTCAAAACTGTTATATGACTTAATTTCAGTTTATAGCTCTGTATAATTCAAGATTTTTCTTAGAAGTTACTATAGTTTTTAGGTTACATATCCCTCTGTGTGGGGGAAGAAAAGAAAACAATGAGAAAAGTTTACTGCCATAATATTAAACAGCTTTCTTTTTCCACTGTGCTTTGTATTTTCATGTAGTCCTAAGGTATTAACTCTCACAAGTAGTCTTCTGACAGAGCATTTTACATAAATATGACATTTTATTACAACAGTAATCAACAAAATACCTTAATTTCCAAATATACAGCTATTGTTTAAACCATGTTTCTCAAAAGAATCACAACTATCTTTCCCATCCCATATCCAAGTTCTCTTCTCCCCTACATTTTGCACATTACAATCTTGCCTTTCCTTCCTAAATCTTCTGATAAATCTGCCCTTCTCCACCAAATTCCTGATATCAAGCTTTCACAAACCCTAAATTACTAAAGATTCAGATGGTAACCCTTCCATTTCTTCAAAAAGGGAGCAATTTCTTTTTCTAAAAATTTTTATTGTGGTACCATATATAAAACAAGATTTCCCATTTTGACCACCTTTAAGTATACAATTCAGTGGCAGTAATCACATTCAAAATGTTGTAAAACCATTACCACCATCCATTTCCAAAACTTTTTCAATACCACCACAGAAACTCTGTACCCATTAAGCAGTAAATCCCTACTCCATCTCCCCAAATCCTTGGTAACTTATACTCTGCTGTCTATGAATTTGTATAGTTATTTATTTCATATGACTGGAATGATGCATCTGTCCCCTTGTGTCTGACTTATCTCAACATGATGTCTTCAAGGTTCAGCTATGTAGTAGCACATATCAGAATCTCATTCCTTTTTATGGCTGAATAACATTCCATTCAATGTATATATCACATTTTGCTTAATCATTCATCTTTGATGGACACTTCTTTCTACCTTTTGGCTATTCTGAATAATGTTGCTATAAGCAACGGTGTACAAATATCTGGGAGTCCTTGCTTTTAATTCTTTTGAGTATATATCTAGAAGTGGGATTGAGTATGTACCTAGAAGTGGTAATTTTATGTTTAAGGAACCACCAAACTGTTTTCCAAAGCAGCTGTACCAGTTTACAGTCCCACCAGCATGTACTAAGATTCCTGTTAGCCTGCATCTTCACCAGCACTTATTTTCTGTTTTGTTTTGATTTAATAATAGCCATTTTACTGTGTGTGAGGCAGTATCTCATTGTAGTTTTGATTTGCATTTCTCTAATGGCTAATAATGTTGAACATCTTTTCACATGCTTATAGCCATTTGTATATCTTTCTTTAGGAAAATGTCTACTCAAGTCCTTTGCGCATTTTTCAATTGAGTTGTTTCACTTTTTGTTGAGTTGTAGGAGCAGCCTGTATGTTCAGAATATTAAACCCTCATCAGATATATTCTATTAAGTTGTCTTTTTGTTTTCTTTATAATGTCCTTTGCACAAAAGTACATAATTATGATTTATCTACTTTTTCTTTTGCAAAATTTAAGAGTCCATTACCTAATACAAAATCCTGAAGATATTGACTTGGGTTTTCTTCTAAGAATTTTAGTTTTAGCTTTTACAATTAATCATTGGTCTATTTTTGTGTCAATTTTTGTATAGGGTGTCATTCTTTTCCATATGGGTATCCAGTTTTACCAGCACCATTTGTTGAAAATTCTATTCTTTCCCCAGTAAGTGGACTTGGCACCCTTTCAAAAAATCAGTTGGCCATTGTTTTTCTGAATTTTCAATTCTGTTCTATGGTTCTATATGTCTCTCCTTTTGCCAGTATCACACTGTTTTGAATACTGTAGCACTGTAATATGTTTTGAAATTGGGATGTGTGAGTGCTCCAACTTTGTTCCTTTTCAAGATGGATTTGGCAATTCAAGGTCCCTTCCACATGAATTTGAAGATTAGCTTTACCATTTCTTCAATAAAGGCTGTTAGAAGAACCTGTAAATCACTTTGGGTAGCATTGACAATATTGTCTTCTAATTCATGAACACAGGATGTCTTTCCATTTGTTTGTCTTTATTTTTTCAGCAAATTTAAAACTTTAAGTGTACATGTCTTTTACATTCTTATATATTGCTATGTATTTTATTCTTTTAGTTGGTTTTCTGAATGGAACTGTTTTCATTTTCTATTCTTATTGTTACACTGTTTGGTGTATACAAACACTACTGATTTTTGTGTACTGAACTTGTTACCTCACCACTTTCTTAAATCATTGATTAGCTCTCATAGCTTTCTTGTAGATTCTCTGGGATTTTCTATGTATAGGATTATGTCATCTGCAAATATAGTTCTACTTCTTCCTTTCCAATTTGGATGCCTTTTACTACTTTTTCTTTCCTAATTACTCTGGTTGGAACTTCCAATACATTGTTAAATAGCAGTAATTAAAGTGGGCAGCCTTGTCTTATTCCTGACCTTAGGGAGAAAACTTTTGGTCATTTACTATTGAGTATGATGTTAGCTGTGGATTTTTCATATATGCCCTTTATTTTGTTGGGGAATTTCCCTTCTATTCCAGTTCTGAGTATTTTTATTAACATTTTGTCATATGCCTTTTCTGCATCATTTGAGATGATCATGTTGTTGTTTTTTTTTAACATGGTGTCTTTTATTAATTGAATTTATGCTGAGTCCTCGCATCCCTAAGATAATTTCCATTTGATCATGATGTATAATCCTTTTAATGTGCTGTTGGATTTGGTTAGTATTTTGAGGATTTTTGTATCCATATTCATAAGGGATATTGATCTGTAATTTTCTTTTCTTGTGGTATTTTCATCTGGCTTTGGTATTAAGGTGATGCTGGCCTGATAAAATGAATTAAGTGTTCACTCCTTTTTAATATTTTGGAAAAGTTTGGAAGGATGGCACTGATTTTTATTTTAATGTTGGGTAAAATCCACCAGTAAAGCCGTCTTGTCCTGGGCTTTTAATTTGGGGAGATGTTTGGTTACTGATTCATTTTCCTTATTTGTTATTGGTCCATTGAGAATTGTTTTTTCTATTCTCTATTAGTTTATTATCTACTCTTTATTTCCTTCCTTCTACTCACTTTGGGTGTAGCGTGTTGTTTCTAGTTCTTACAGGAGTGAGGTTAAAATCTTTTTTTAAAGATTTATTATTTACACCCGCCCCTCCCCCCCAGATGGTCCTCTCATCTGTCTGCTCATTGTTTGTTCACCTTCTCCAGGAGGCATCAGGAACTGAACACGGGACCTCCCACATGGGAGGCAAGTGCCCAATGGCCTGAGCCACATCTACTCCCCGTGGGCTGCGGTGTCTGCTGGCTTGCAGCATCTACCTTATTCAGGCAGGTGTGGCATCTTCTTTAGGAGGCACCGGGACCTCCCATGTGGTAGGTGGGTGCCAAACTGGCTGAGCCCCATCTGCTTCCCAAATCTTAGTTTTTTTTTTTTCTTTTTACCAGGAGGTCCCAGGGATTGAACCCAGGTCTCTCCATATGGGAGATGGATGCCCAACCATTTGAGCCACATCTGCCCCTACATTTTTTTTTTGGTCTTTTTTTAACATATACATTTAGAGCTATAAATTCCTGTCTCAGCAATGCCTCTGCCTGCATCCTGTAAGTTTTCCGATGTGTTTCCATTTTCATTCACTTCAAGATATTTCCTAATTTTCCTTGATTTCTTTGGCCCATTATTTAAGACATTTAATTTCCACACATTTGTGAATTTCCCATTTCTTCCTCTGTTATTGATTTCTAGCCTTATTCCACTGACATAGTATGATTTCAGTTTTTTTGTATTTGAGATTTCTCTGTTGGTTACTGTTTGCATGGAATATTTTAACCATCCTTTCACTTTCAGCCTATTTGTGTCTTTGAATTTAAGATGAGTCTTGTAAAACAGCATATAGCTGGATCATGTTTCTTTATCCATCCTGCCAATCTGTGCCTTTTGACTGGAAAATTTAACTCATTTACATTCAAGGTAACTACTGACAATGCAAAACTTTCTTCTTCCATTTGCTATTTGGTTTTGTTAAATCCTATACTTTTTTACTTCTCCATTCTTCCATTACTGCCTAGTTTTGTATTTAAGTTGATCTTTTTTTTTTTAAGGGAATCATTTAGAATCTCTTTTCATTTCCTTCTGTGTATATTTTTCAGATATTTTCTTTGTGGTTATATTTTTTAACATCTTAAATCTATAGCAATCTCTTTTGAAATTGTACCCACTTAACTTCAACAGCACATACACACTATGTCCCTGAACTCCTTTCACACCCCTTTATACATCGTTGTGTCCAAAACCATAGATTTATCACTATTTTTTATGCATATACAAAGTAGTTAGTAACCAAAAATACAATAGCACTGGCATTTATATTTACCTATGGTTACCTTTACCAAAAATCTTGTCTTCTTGTGGCTTTGATATAGTATCTACTGTACTTTCCTTCCAACCTGAAGAACTCCCACAGCATTTCTTGTAGGACCAGTCTAATGGTCATGGACTACCTCACCTTTGGTTTATCTGGGAATGTTTTACTCTCCCTCATTTTTGAAAGAGCTTTGCTGGATACAGAATTCTTTGCTGGCAATTTCCTTTTCAGCTCTTAAAATATGTTATTCCACTACCTCCGTGGTGTTTGTTGAGAAACTGGCAGTTAATCTTGTTGAGGTTCCCTCATTACATGGCAAGTTGTCTCTCTCCGCTACTTTCAGGAGTCTGTCTGCCATTTTGACAGTTTGATTATATTTTGGTATGGACCTCTGAGATTGAGCTTGTTGGATATGTATAACCATGTCTTTAAATTTGGGAAGTTTTTCAGTCATTATTTTTTCAAATAGTCTCTCTCCCGTTTCTTCTCTTTTTGTGACTCCCATAATGTATATATTAGTACACTTGATGGTGTCCCGAGTCTCTCAGGTTCTGTTCACTTTTCTTCATTCTTTTTTCTTCCTGCTCCTCAGACTAGTTAATTTCAATTGTACTATCTTAAAGTTCATTGAGTATTTCTTCTGCCAGCTCCAGTCTTCTATTGAAACCTCTAGGGATTTTTAAATTTCACTTATTGTGGTTTTCAGTTCTATTATTTGACTCCTTTTTATGATTTCTCACTTAAATGAAATTCTCATTTTGTTCTTTTATCATTTTCCTGATTTCCTTCAGTTTGTTGTGCTTTCCTTTAGTTCTTAGAGCATATTGACAGTTTAAAAAAATTGTTACAGAACATCAAAATTATGGGTCTCTTCATTGGTGGCTTTTTTTTTTTTCCTTTTCAATGGGCCACTGTTTCCTGCAAACTGAGTATTTGAATAACTTACTGAAATTTAGTAACTGATGTGCCTGTAAACTTGTATCCAGCAGCTCTTGTGGCAGATTCCATCAAATGCCAGGAGCTAACAGCAACCAAAATAGTGCCTTTTTAGATCTAAATGTTTGGATCTGAGACAACCTGGTACTGTTTAAAATAGTGCTGTTCTTCTCCACTGTAAAGTGCTAAGCAGCAGAAGAGTATGAAAGTTTAGTCTTAGAGACCTGCTGTGCAACTCCATAATTTCTTTGAAATCTTTTACTTTAAAATATCACACCAAGGCTGCATTCAATCCCACTCTGTATTTGCTTCAAGATAGTTTTAAATTACTTGCTATTGAATAACTTGATGGAGACTGAGTACCCTTGGTGGCCCTTAATCCAGAATGCTTGGTGTGCAAATTAATATATGATCCAAGCTTGCCAATTACACTACTGTTTATGTGTGTTTATTGACAATAATGATATCACCATTTTGTGCCTAAATGTGGAACTGCAGGCTCTAGATGGTGAACTTGATGAAAAGTATAAGAAAGTAGAAAGTTTAATTGCCCAGAAAACTGAAGAGTCAGCTGATGCCAGAAGGAAAGCTGAAATGCTACAAAATGAGGCAAAAACACTTTTGGCTCAAGCAAACAGCAAGCTGCAACTGCTGAAAGGTGAGTATTCTCATGTATAGGCTCATGTTTTCATAAAATTTTAAATTTAAGGCATCCAGAGTTCATTTTTTAATTTTCAAGGTGAAAATCTATTTACTTTGTCTTAGGCATTTAAATAGTGCCTTACAGGCAAAGAGGATCAGTATTAAATCTTGAGATCACAGTATAAATCACTCACTTTTTCTTTTTATCTCCCACAGATTTAGAAAGAAAATATGAGGACAATCAAAAATATTTAGAAGATAAAGCTCAAGAATTGGTGAGACTGGAAGGAGAAGTTCGTTCACTCCTGAAGGATATAAGCCAGAAAGTTGCGATTTATAGCACCTGCTTGTAACAAAGGAGGAAGGGCTATAAGATGGCTGAGGTGACCAAAGAAATAATACCTACATTTTAAAAACTGACTTAATGGTCTTCAAAATTAAAACACTCATTACCTATTTAATGTTTTTAATTACCAAATTTTGTATGGTGTTAAATAAAATACAGTGCTTTCGTATAAATATATATTTAGTATAATTCTTAAATTCACTGTTACTTTCACTTAGTGTTCATGAATGTTATTTTCACTGTAAAGGTACATTTATAAACAAGATATTACTCATCTGTTTGATGGGCCAACATTGTCCACAAATTCACCTTCCTCCCCCCAAAAATCACCTCATGGTGTGAGTCCAAGGTTGGACTTATGGAAAAGGATACAGCCTGAGCTGCTTTCACCATTTCAATGCCTGCTTAAAAGTTGCTCCAATCTCTGTAACTCCCATATGTAGTCCTTGCTCTAGGAAGGAGACCATAAAATGCAGCATTTTCTACTAAAATCAGGTGGGTCACAGAGCAGGTTCAACTCAGTGGTTGAGTGCCTGCTTCCCATGTACAAGGTCCCAGGTTTAATGCCCAGTACCTCCCTTAAAAAAAAAAATTAAAAAAAATTCAGGTGGGTGAATTTTGACTGATAAATATAACCATCTAGAGAGTAAGGCCAGGTTTACTGAGGGGAAGATTTAAATCAGATCAGAGTTTATAGGCACTGTTCCCACCAATCCAGCAGGGCTAAGAGTACAAAATGATGCTATAATTTCTGTTTTTATACTGTATTTTTACCTTCAAGACTAAAGTTTCTCAACTATAATCTGCAGATGAGGTGAAAGTAAGCATAAAATACTCATTCCAGAGGATAAAGAAAAGAGCTGGAATGCAATTGCGAAGCTGTCAATTTTATAGATGAGTTAGCTGGAAACAGCCCCTAAAGTATTTCTTCACACATTTTCCTCAGAGCAAGAGTGTCTGTGTACTTAACAGTCACCCACTCTGGGCCTGGACAAAAATTATGTAAGTAATTGTAATTTAAACAATAAAGCAGCTACTCTCTGGTCCAGGCCAATTAATTTGGATAAGAAGCTTAATAACTAGCAAAATGGTCATACCTCCTCAGCTACAAAGGAACTGTAAGTTTTTCTTTAGTTTTAAGGATCTGATTTAAATGGTAGAAACTCTTGCTATTCTCCATTCCTTTTTTTTTTTTTTTTTTTCTGATGCCTAATCTCTCCTTTCCTGCAAACAACTAAAGATCTCACTTTGAAATTACTAAGTTTAATCAGCTCAGTAAATTGGTCAACTTACTTAGATTGTGCCCTTTACAATCTAAGAGAATATTGAGAGCTTAGTAGATGTTAGTAAGTGAACATTTAAAAATTGTTTTATTGTTGGGACTTTATTTCCCATTCAGACATATTTACATTCTCATGCTCTTAAGGCTGGGTTTAACTATTGCTAGGATTTCACATTAAACTATATTTGACTACTCCCTAATTAGAAACTTTTTTCTGACAGTAGAGGATATATTTAAGGTTTAATTAAACTAGCACTTCATGTATTGGGATATCAGCCTAGACTTTAAAAAGATGAATAGTTCACTTCCAATAATGGCAAAGATGCAAGAAGTAAGTAGACCAACATTCCTGTTGATAATTGTAAACTCTGCACCAAAAAAAAAAAAAAAAAAAAAAAAAAAAACCAACTTAAAGACACTGGAAAGTAACTCAAAACAGAAAGAAAATAGGAGTTGATGCTAGGGTTGAACAGCTTTTCACTTGAGTGGAGGTCCCAGTAAAAGCAAGGTAGAGAGAAACCAAATCTTATTGGTTGAGAAGTCAGAAGCCAGAGTTCAGGGCAACCACAACAATGGTATGTGAGGGGGAAATCCTGGAAAAGTGATCCAAGAGAGGGGCCCCCAAATTCTGCATATACTTTGCCCAATCTCCAGCTGACTCTTGAATCACACATGCACAAGGCAGATTTCAGGCCACTGAACAAAGGCTAAAAGAACTGAAAAGAGATTTCAGCTGCTGCCCACCAGTTTGAGTTTGAGTTCAGTCAAGTTTACTATCCACTAAAAAAAAAAAAAAAAATCTTCTTCAGACATATGTAATGGAATCCAGAGTCTTTAAAATGTATCATTTAATGACAGCAAAATCCAAGATCACTGAACATTTACAGAAAGCAAACCATATAAGGCAATTGAAAACCTAAAAGCTACTAAACATGTTTTTTAGTTATAATCAACTGATGGTATCTCATTCCATACAACTCTCTGCTGATAAATTACATTTTCCAAACTTAAGACTATAACCTTTAATTGTAACCAAGTGAATATCTAGTTTACATATTGCTAGTACTTTAAGATTAAGTGTTTAGCTTATTTTCCTCTTTAGAATTTTATGCTTAGTATCTCAAATTGAGGATCATTTGATGAATCATAAATGAATATTAAATCTAGTTATAATGTGCATAAAAAGCCTAGTTAGCATTTAATACTTTAAACAGTTAGTAGGTGTCACTAAAACAGACGGAAAGGTAACGAACTTTTAAATACCTTAATATTGTCCAAAAATGTGAAAAATATAAAGTAGCGATCTTAGTTTAAACATCCTGCATTACATTTAGGCTAATAAAAGTAATAAAGAATAAGTACACACTAGAGGTAGTCATAAAGGAACTAGGACCATCTTGAAACAACACAGAAACAAAACACTAAGTGAATATTTAAGATATGTTTATTTCTGTATCTCCATTCTACTGTAATACATGAGTCTCATTCAATATGTGTTTCATAGATAAATCCCATTAATTTAGGTAACTATCCTTCAAATTGCAGATGCCAATGGAACCTTAGAAATCTCTTAAATACATAAATTCTGCCTCTAAACTATGAGAATTTGGGGGTTAAATAAAACAAACGAGACCCTTTTTTATTTACATCTGTTCAGTTTATACATATTTGAATCTTATTTTAATGACGACTTCTGTTTCCAATATGAAAAACCAAGGTTAAAAATCCATGTAAGTAAATTCAACTTTACTCTATCAGGGGTAAAAGATATTTAATATAAATTTAGTGAAGTTGAACCTTTCATAAACAGCATGAAGACATTGGCTGATGAAAACTGTCCAAGGTGCTGCTATAAGTAGTTTTCTGAAATATTAATTCACTGAAACAAAATATTAAATTTATTTAAAATACAGATGTGGGATTATTCCATTCTGTCCATACCTATTAAATACCTTCCAAAAGTTTCTTAATTCAGTCCAAAATTCTTGGGACCGTGAGCGTTTCATGTTCAGAAATATGACCTTTATAAAAGCTCCCAGGAAATTTCAGAAAAAATATATATAATCTAATTTAAAAGTTGATCGCCTTGCCAAATGATGCAGCCAGGTTTGCTTCTCTAAAAGCTTCTGATAAAGTCTGCAAGGGAAGAAATTGAAAGTCAAAAACAAAAGTGTTGTGAGTCGGGAGAAAATATAAGTAGCCATTAATTCTGATTGTTAATTACCGGATGTGCATGACAGACTCTAGCTATATCTTCACAGGATGCTCCATATTCCAAGGCAAGAGCAGCTTCATTTACCATTTCTCCAGCACCCTTTAAAATAAGCCAAGAAGTAATTTTGTTTCCAGGGCAAAAACAACCATATGCTAATAGGACAGCAGACGGTTAATAGATCAGGCTTTTATATCTTAAAACTGCCTTAAATTTTTGTTACAGCAATTGACTAACCTCTTCAAGTCAGGAAAAGCCTAATGGAAAAGGTATCACAGAAGTTAAGAGTCTGGAGCCAGATGGCCTGATTCAAACCCTAGCCCTCACTACTAGCTCAACCACTCACTGGCTCTATGTGCCTCCTTCAGTTACTTCACCTGTAAAATGGGATTAGCAGCAGCACCTGACAGAGTTGTTGGAAAAGTGTAATAAAATTAATGTACCTAGTAAAAATTACATAGTAATCATTCAAATATTCTATGATTATCATTGTTACATCAATGAAAATCACTAGGGTATAGTGATATAACTAGGGTAGGGTATACTTTGGACTGAGTGGTTATAGGAAAGGCTTTCTTAGGAGGTGACAATTAAGCTAAGACCTGAATAAGGAACCAGGCATGCAGACATCTGGAGACAGAACATTCTAGACAAAAGGAACTACAAGCACAAAGGCCAATAATGAAACAGAGACCATATGGGTGGAAATTAGCAAAAGGGGAGAGTCAGAAATGTAAGCAAGACCAGATTCAGTGGAGTCGTGTAAGCAACAATCAGAAGCTGAGAAGCACTTGGAGAGTTTTATAACAGTGTTGTGGTGTGATGTATGTTTTAGAGAGATAATCTTGGCTACAGTATGGAAAGGAGACAATATGGAGAGCAAGACAGTTGAGTGCTGTTGGTACCTGGCTAGAAATAAAGCACAGAGGGGCCATATGAAAGCTGGTAATTTATAACAGCACAATATAAATACCAATTTTAAAGTAAAATTAGTCTACTAATTGCAATGCTTTCCAGAAATCTTAATGGGACTTCCCTGGTATTATAATACTCACTGGTCCTAGAATATGTGCTCCCAATACTCTATCTGTTGATTTTTGCCCAAGAATCTTCACCATGCCATCTGTGTCAGCATTTGTCTTAGCTCTGCTGTTAGCAGCAAATGGGAATTTCCCAACTTTGTACTCAATACCCTGTGAAAGAGAAAATGAGAAATCCACATAAGCACTGTGAAAATCCTCAATTGTTCAGAAAATAAATCCCAAGAAGAACAATTCTTTGCAGAACATAGATAAGACCAAAGGTTCGTTAAATTTGGGATATAAACAAACAAATGCAAATGTCTGTCCATCTAGTTACAATTCAAAGCCAAATATAAAAGCTTTGAAATTATTAATTTTTGAACTATAGAAAACTTTTTCTTTTCTCTATTATTGATGACAATCCTAAGTAGGTGACTTCTTTTTTTGTGCTAAAGAAAAATATATAAACTATAATGTTCTATACAAAATTACAATATATTAATGCAATAATAAAATGCTTTTTTCCATTTGTCATTAGCTCAATTTACATTTTGGTGTAAAACCACTCAACTTCACGATTACCTCTTCTTTCAACTGCTCTTCTGATTTGCCAACCCAAGCAACTTCAGGATGTGTGTAAATCACTGATGGCACACAATTGTAGTCAATGTGCACAGCGCCACCAGCCATTCCTTCAACACAGATAATGCCTTCATCCTCTGCTTTGTGAGCCAGCATTGGACCAGCAACCACATCGCCAATAGCATAGATACTACCAGAGATTAAAAGCAACACAGTGAACTTCTGAAATACCAGAAACACCTTAATTTTACCATAGTAACAAAAATATATCAAATACAGCTCTTTAAAATGTGTGAGTTCAGATTTTAATCTCTGATTAATGAAAAATTCAATTATCTTTGGTTTTGTATCTTTTAAGTTTATTATTCTTCCCCAAAGTCAATGTATTTTTTAAGCATGACAAGAGTAATACTTTCAAAATAGTAATGTTTAAAGTAAATTTTTTAATTATTGAAAATGCAGACAATGTATCCAACTTACTTTGGAATTTTAGTTTGGAATCTGCTATTGACTGGAATTCTGCTTCTGGGATCTAGTTCAATACCAAGCTCCTCTAGTCCCAAATTCTGAGTAAAGGGTCGTCGGCCAATGCAAACCAAGAGTACATCACAAGTGAGAACTTCAGCTTTACCACCAGAAGCAGATTCAATTCTAGACAATGAATAGAGTATAAATGTTAAACACACATCTACATAAACTAGTTGATATAATTAAAAATTTAAGAACAGAGATTTCTCAAGTGTTGCATTTCTAACAAGAGTCAGGCAATGGAAAAATGTACATACCCACTAGAAATCTATCATTAAAACCTCAGTGGTTAAGAACATAGGTCTTAGAAGTCGGAAAAATCCAAGTTTAAGTCCTGACTCTGCCACTCGCTAGCTGTGTGACTTCAGCAAATTATTTCATTAAATAATGTAATGAATAAGTAGAGTGCCAGGTACATAATAGCAATCCAAGTAATTTTAGTTACTGATTTCCTCATATATACACATAAAAAAATTTAATCTTACAATTAGGTTGGTGCAAAAGTAACTGTAGTTTTGCACTATTGAAATTTGCCATTTGATATTGGAATACATTCTTAAATGTGATTATGTTATACATCATTTTAATGTGCATTTCTTGCTTTATATTTTTTTTGCTAATAACTTATTACTTGCTATTTATTTTATATTTATTTTGGACTACGGAAGTTACGTTAGACAAAAAGCAAATTATAGTGATTTTCTTATTTGAGTTCAAAATGGGTTGTAAAGCAGTGGAGACAACTGCAACATCAACAACGCATTTGGCCAGGAACTGCTAACAAACGTACAGTGCAGTGGTGGCTCAAGAAGTTTTGCAAAGGAGACGAGAGACTTGCAGATGAGACGTAGGGGCCAGTCATTGGAAGTTGCCGACTAATTGAGAGCAATCATCGAAGATGTTCCTCCTAAAACTACAAGAGAAGTTGCCGAAAACCTCAAAGTTAACCATTCTGTGGTCGTTTGGCATTTGAAGCAAATTCGAAAGGTGAAAAAGCTTGACAAGTGCGTGCCTCATGAGCTGACCGAAAATCAAAATAACTGTCATTTTGAAGTGTCATCTTCTCTTATTCAACGCAACAACAACAAACCATTTCTTGATTGGATTGTGACGTGCAGTGAAAAGTGGATTTTATACAACTGGCAACGACCAGCTCAGTGGTTGGACTGTGATGAAGCTCCAAAGCACTTCCCAAAACCAAACTTGCACAAAAAAAGAGGCATGGTCACTGGTGATCTGCTGCCAGTTTGATCCACTACAGCTTTATGAATCCTGGCAAAACCATGACATCTGAGAAGTAAGCTCAGCGAATCGATGAGATGCACAGAAAATTGCAACTCCTGCAGCTGGCAATGGTCAACAGAAAGGGCCCGATTATTCTCCACAACAACGCCCAACTGCACGTTGCACAACCAACTCTTCAAAAGTTGAATGAATTGCGCTACGAAGTTTACATCATCCGCCATATTCACCTGACCTCTCGCCAACCAACTACCACTTCTGCAAGCATCTCGACAACTTTTTGCAGGGAAAACGCTTCCACAACCAGCAGGATGCAGAAAATGCTTTCCAAGAGTTCGTCGAATCCCGAAGCACAGATTTTTACACTCCAGGAATAAACTTATTTCTCGTTGGCAAAAATGTGTTGATTATAATGGTTCCTAATTTGATTAATAAAGATGTATTTGAGCCTAGTTATAATGATTTGAAATTCACGGTCGGAAACCGCAATTCCTTTTGCACCAACCTAATAAATGGTAGGCGTTTAAAAGTTTCTGAATGTATACTTTGAAAAAGTACATTATAATAACAAGAATATTAAATTAATTGTTCTAGCATCAACTTAATCATGAATTTCAATAGAATAATAAGCAACAAAATAGTCTTGAATTTCAAAAAACCAAACACTGTTAATCTGATTTTGAAATTGGGGTGGTTTTCTTAAAGAAATCACAAAGATGACATATCAAAAGTAAATGCAGGTAAGTGGATGTGGCTCCCGTCTACCATATAGGAGGTCCAGGGTTCAAGTCCTGGGGCCTCCTGGTGAAGGCAAGCTGGCCTGCATGGTGAGCTGGCCCGAGCGGAGAGCTGGCCCATGCAGGAGCGCTGGCCCATGCAGGAGCGCTGGCCCGCGCATGAGTGCTGAATGCTGGCCTGCGTGGAGAGCTGGCGCAGCAAGATGACGCAACAAAAAAAGACACACAGAGGAGAGACAATAAGAGACACAGCAGACCAGGGAGCTGAGATGGCGCAAGAGATTGAGCAGCATTTTTCCCACTCCAGAAGAGCCCGGGATTGGTTCCCGGTGCCGCTTAAAGAGAAGACAAGCAGACACAGAAGAAACACAGTGAATGGACACAGAGAGCAGACAATGGAGGGGGGCGTTTAAAGTAAATAAATCTTAAAAAAAAAAAGTAAATGCAGCATACTTACGAAACATCAATATTTCCATCTGACTTCTTGGTAGCACCAGTAACCTTTGTATTCAGTTTAAATTTAAATCCTTGTTTTTGAAGGACACGTTGAAAATTTTTAGATATCTCCATATCAATTCCAACTCCACCTACATGACCCAAAAACTCAACCGCTGTGACATCTGCACCAAGTCTTTGCCAAACTGAACCCTGCAAATAACAATCCAAAAAATAAAACAATAAATAACCATAAAAACAAAAATAAAAATTTCTATAGCATATCTTAATTTATTATAAGATAATTTTCTTCTTTTGCTAACATGTTCCTATTAGAAGTTCTGAGGTTTAAAAGTAACACTGTGGCAATACATAACTTCACACATTCATTCACACATTCTTTCATTCAACATTTACTGAGCACCTACTATGTACTAGGCAACATTTTAGGTTCTAGGGATACATCAGAGAGCAAAAACATCCCAGCCTTCAGGGATCTTATATCTTGGTAGGTGCAACAGACAAATAAGTAAAATTCATATCAGATGATAATAAAATGTTATGAGAAAAACAAAGCAGGAAAGTAAAGGAGAGAGGAGTTACAATTTTAAATAGCGTGGTCAGGAAAGACCTCACTGAGAATGACATTTGTGCAAAGATCTGAAAAAGAAAGGAAGTAAACTATATAGATAACTGGGAGAAAGTATTCCAGGCAGAGGGAGACAGCAAGTGTAAAGGTCCTGAGGAGGAAGAAGTAGGCTCCTCTGCTACTGATTACTGATGTTTGTAAAATATTAATCCAGCTTTGTATTTTCTCAAGAAAAGAGAAATGTCTTATTTTTTCATTCAAATTGTAATTTAAACTAAGAATACTTATTTTTTAAATTGTATTTTAATATTTTCAGGGAGTGGGTGTAGTTCAGTGGCTGAGCACCTGCTTCCCATGTTCAAAGTCCCAGGTTCAATCCCCGGTACCCCCACCACCCAAATTTTAACTTCTGAAAATTATATAAACAACTACACATGACAAACTATGAACATATCTTTTGTTAAGAATTAATATGAAAATCACCTCTGAATTTAAAATTACCAGTGAAGACTTACATTTCCAATTATGTTTCTGCATTCATTTCAAGAATTTCATGAATTTTGGGGATGAGAGCTAAAAATTTACTAAACACAATAGTGACACCAAAAATTAATATACAACAACCAAATACAGAAATTAACTCAAAATGGATCATGAACCTAATGTAAACCTAATGTAAAACCCCAAACTATAAACTTTCTAGAAGAAAATGTAGGGAAAAGTTTTTGTGACCTTAAGGCAAAGATTTCTTAGATACAAGATGAAAATAAATAGACTTCATCAAAATATTGTCCTCTTTAAAAGATAATATTAACAACAGGAAAATAAAGGCCAAAGACTGGGTGAAAACATTTGCAAAACATTTATCTGAATACAAAAAGTACTACCACAACTCAGTATTAAGAAGACAGACAATCCAATTGAAAAAAAAAGGACAATACTGGAACAGACACTTCACCAAAGACGATACAGCTGACAAGCACATAAAAAGATGCTCAACAATAGAGTGTGGTCTACAGTGTGAACTGTGGTCTGTGGTTGGTGGCAAGGCTCCAGGATGTGTAAGTTCATTGAGGGTGGTGGGCCACACTGTGGGAGATGTTTGTGTGGGATGTGGTGGGAGGTGTGGGAGGTGGGCAACATGGGAATCCCAGTGGGTTCCGTGTAATATTTTGGGTAATCTAAGCACCTCTTAAAATATATGTGTGTATATATATATATATATATATATATATAAATAACATTTTTGTAAGCAAATACACATATATGCATATATATTTATATATCATTTTGCAAATGTTTGTATGTATTGTGAGAATTTTGATTTTTACCCATAATAAAAAAAAAAAAAAAAGATGCTCAACAGTATTAGTCACTAGATAAATGCAAACTAAAACTACAATGAGATACCATTACATGTCCATTAAAATGGTTCAAAATAAATAAAAAACCTACAATAACAAGTGCTGACAAGAAAGTGGAGCAACTGAAACTCTTAAATTGCTGGTAGGATTGTAAAAGTGTAAGAGTGACAGAACCAAGACTAAGAAATAGATTGGTATAATGAGTGCATGTGAACATTAAAGCAAGGATAAAGGTTTGAGTTCTTAATTTAAGTGTAAAAAATCAGAATTCCAAAAGATGTGGAGTTTTCGAATGACCACAACAAACTCAAAGTCTGCTTTAAAAAAAAAAAAAGTGAGGCACTGTGGCAAAGGCTAAAGACAAAGAGTGAATGAAACATCCACGATCACTCCCTTCATGGAGTTAATGATTTAACAAAAGAGAGAAAATTGAAATAAACAAAATCAAGAAAGTTGGATAAATATCATAAAGGGTGCTATGGAACACATAGCAAAAGTATCTAACAACATGTAGGGTAGTCAGGGAAGGGCTCAAAGGAGTGCAGGGACTGGTGGAAGAAAAAGCATTTGAAGCAGAAGGCAGGCCTACAGGTAACAGAGAGAGCAAGGCTTGTTCGGGAACCGATATTTCGATATACAGTCAATTCTGATTATCTGCAGTATTTATGGTCTACAAAAGAGGCACAACACTGAATTACTGAACACTGAACAACTGTCCCTAGGGGAAAGACATTAGGTTCCTGCAACCATCTGGTCAGATTTTTATCAACCAATCAATACATAATCTTGTTTTTTGTGTGTTTCTGTTTAAAGACAACTTAATGTATATTATTCAGTAACACTGAACTCATGTCCAACAGCATATAACTCACGCCTGTATTTTCTCCATAAGGCATATCATAATCACAATGTTTTTGCACTTAAGAACACTAGAGAACACTTCAGCACTACACTTGGGGGCCATTTTGAACAGCAAAATCATCAAAAAGCACAAAAGTCTGAGAAATATGGCACTAAATATACTACAGAAAGGAAACTTGTTTACAATATAAGGAATGAAACAAGAAGGCAGAGCACTGCCTTGTTCAGCACCTCAGCTGGGAACATGTCAAATTTGCCACCATTCTGCACATGTCGGTGCATAGATTTCGGACAAATAAATTTTAGCAATAGATGAATTTGCAAATACCAAATAAGCAAATAATGAGGACTGACTGCACCTAGAACCTAGTTTGAGAGGAAAAGAGGTTAGAGGCTGGTGAGGTAAGCCAGGGCCAAACCATGCTGGTCTTTAAGCAACACTAAAAAGTTTGGGTCTATCCTAAAAGCCTTATAATCAGCCATTGAAGAGTTTTAAGCAGGGAAGGAACATGATTAAATCTGTGTTATAGAAAAGATCGTTTCAGATACTCTGGGGAGAAGAGATCAGAAAAAGATTAAAGAAGCCAGGGGGTCCCAGGGCAAGACATGATGCTGGTCTGAACAAGGATCTCAGTAGTATAAATGAGAAAAAATTTCTTTCATATATATATATGAAATATATATCAAGTAGCATCACATTAGGACCCAAGGACTGACTGAACATGGCTGGCACACGATGGCACGGAAGTTATGTATATCTTCCAAATGTCTCACTTAGGCCTCAAATGAAAGGCAGTAACACTCACTGACATGGGAAATATTAGAAGAGAAACAGGTTTTACTTTGTTTGTTTGGAGGGTAGATGAGGAAGGATGGGGAGGGAGAAGTTAAATTATACATATACTGAATTGAGTGTCTATTGAGATATGCAAGTAAAGATGCTGATAGTCCAAAGGCAGGGAGAGAGGATTAGGATGCATATATTTGTGAGTCCTTGGGTAACTGAGATGGGAAGACAAAATGGGTCCAAGATAGAACCCTGAGACAGAATCTCAAGTAATAATAACAATTAAAGGGAAAGCCGAGAAAGGGGAACTTATTAGAAGATGGAGATGAGTCAGCCCAAAGTGCAGATGTGTAAAACCTGCAGGGTACAGAATCAAAGAAGCTTAGGAAAGAGTTTCAAAGACAAGAAAGTCAGCAATGCTGACTGGTGCTAAATAAAGCAGTGAAGAAATAGTCCAGTCCATTGGATTGAGCAGTAAGTTTTTTATGTCCTTGTCAAGGAATAATTTAACGGCACAAGAAGTGATGGAGGGAAATGGATGTGGCTCAAGCAATTGGGCTCCTGTCTACCACATAGGATTCCTGGGGCCTCCTGGTGAAAGGCAAGCTGGCCCGTGCAGAGAGCCGGCCCAAGTGGAGTGCTGGCCCACGCAGAGAGCTAGCCACGCAGGAGTGACGGCCCAAACCAGAGAGCTGACCTGCACCAGAGAGCTGGCACAGCAAGATAACTCAACAAAATAAGACACAGAGGAGAGACAATAAGAAATGCTGCAGACCAGGGAGCTGAGGTGGCACAAGAGATTGAGCTCCTCTCTCCCACTCCGGAAGGTCCCAGGATTGGTTCCCGGTGCTGCCTAAAGAGAAGACAAGCAAACACAGAAGAACACACAGAGAGCAGACAGCGAGCACAAAAAAACCGGGGGGTGGGGGAGGGGTGGAGAGAAATAAATAAATAAAATAAATCTTTAAAAAAAGGAAGAAGAAAAGAAGTGATTGAGTAAGGAATATTTAGGTGTTGATGAACCAGAGGGTGGACAACTCTCAAAAAGTGTGGTTGTGAAGAGAAGGAAAGAGGGAAATTACTTACAAGAGAAGGACATGAGGCTAAAAGAAGGCATATTTATATGTATACAAGCCAGTGATAATGCATTTAAGCATGTGACTATAGCATAAAGGTGCACATATACATGTTTCAATGTAAATGCAAAGTAAGCACAAGTAGTGAAGAGTCTAAAAACTGAAAAATACAACAAAGAAAATATAAATCACAAAACCAAGTCCCTAAGAAAGCAGGAGATGATGTGCCTCCAAGCACAGGTGGGGAAACAGCATTTCCACAGCAACAGGAGGGAAGATAAAAAAAATAGGTGAAACAACAGGAGCAATTTTCAAATCTGAGAGCATTAAGCTGAGGGAGTTCTCATATGATGGCTCCTCTTTTATGTGATATTTAGGAGACAAAGTTATCTGCAGCAGAAGACAGTGCATTGGCAGAGTGAGAAGAATGGGAAATGAAATAATCGTCGCAGAAAGCAGGAGAGGCTACCAGCTAAGGAAACAATGGGATTGCCAGCAAGGGTGATGTTCCTGTTGAGGTTGTGACCAAGAATTTATACAGGCACCACTCTACAGAAAGTGTGCTTTTCTCCAGTCAATAGCCTGGGTACAGCATAAAAAATGCAGACAGCTGAATTTAACCAGGTGGGGTTCTGCCAAAGTATGACAGAACAGTGAGGTAAGGGACTCAAGGACACTTTTAAAGAAAGTGGTTAAAATGATGGACTATGGAATCCAAGCTGATCAGGAAAGCAGTCAAGATAGGAAAGGGCAGACAGGGACAATGCAGAGGGATGTAGAGGGATCTATGGACTAGAAAACCTGATAAAACGAAAGCCTATATAACTACAAATAACTCAGCAAGAGAGGAAAGGAGGTTGTGGCAAAAGATCTGAATATTTGAATTTATGATTTCAGAGGTAGAGCAATTCTTGGTGATTACAAGGCCCAATGGCCCTGGGAAAGGATACCTAAAATGGAGAAAAGAAGAGGTCAGCAGAAATATGAGGAAAAGTTACCAGATGGTCAAAAAGGAGAATATTGCAGGCAGAAGCATAAAATATTATGTTGTATTCAGGAAACTGCAAGCAGTTCAGCATTTCTAAAGCCTAAGTTAAAAGAGCCATTGTGATTAGGACAGAGATGAAATGAAGAACCAGATCATGTAAGTCACGGTAAGGAACAGGGTCTTTATCTGTAATACAAGTTGCTTAGACATGAGGGCTGTTTTCAAATATCTGAAAGGCTGTCAGATAAAAAATAGTAATAATTAGACCAATTCTAGGGAATAGAAAGGGTGGAAGATACAGGGAAGTAAATTTCAAAATAAAGGCTATTCTAATGAATACATAAAAAAACAGTTGTTTTGGGGAAAAGTGGACTCTTTATTACTCCAGAAGTGTTCAAGTAAAACCAAATGCCGATCTGCCTGCAATATTATACAAAGAATCCAACAAGGGACCTTTGCACTCCGATGGGAATAATAAGATACAGAAAGACACACTTACCAATTCTACACCTATTACTCCTGCACCAATCACAATCATCTTTTCTGGAACTTTTTTTAAAGATAAAGCACCTGTAGATGACACTATGGTATCTTCATCAATCTATAATAAGAAAAACAAAAGATACAATCAAAATTACTTGGAAAAACCTAGGAATTTATAAATTGTGACCTTACTCATCTATTTGTTTTAAGATTTTTTTCTTTATGACATCTATCCATACGTCAAATTTCATCAAATCCCATTAAAACACTAAATTTACAATTTTATCAATCAGCATTCCCAAAAAATGGCAAATTTTAATTTCACATTGAATTCAAGTATTTTTAATATAAAGCATTCTATAGCTGGACAAAATTACTGTAGAATAAAGAGACAAAGTCTGAAAACTGATGTCAAAATATAGTATTTTGGTAAAAAATCTCTCAAAGTTCATAAATAGCATGAAATAAAGTCATCTGTAAAAATGTATTTCCAAAGGAAGGTTTAACAGTTGTAATTATAAATTGTAAATACCGTGATTCCAGGAAAGGGAGTAACTTCTGAACCTGTAGCTATAAGAATGTTCTTTGTATTAATAACTTGAGTGCTGCCATCAGGTTTCGTAGCGGTGACCTGATTTTTGCCAGTTATCTTTCCATATCCATTTACATGATCAACCTTTATAAAATAGTGTTTATAAATTCACAATGTTATAAACATGATTAAAAGGAAAAAAATCTCTATGAAATAACTTTATCAAATATAAAAATGCTTCTTCTGTTGGTAATGCTACATATGGAGCAGCAAAAAAATATTTATCTGTTAGGGAAACCAATGTCAGGTTAGCACACTGTTTTAAATTAAATAAATATTCCCCAGTACCCAAGTCAAATACCACTGCTTTATTAGCATTAAGCAATGTTTACTGTGTATATAAAATAAAGCAGAAATGTGAGCATTAAACAAACTGACCTTATTCTGCTTGAATAAGTGGGCAATTCCACCTGTTAGAGCTTTTACTGCAGTACTCTTTTGCTCCATCATCTTCTCTAAATTCAAGCGAACTTCAGGCACTGTAATTGGTTAAAAAAATCTTTAGTTTTTTTCAAACACAGAAGCTTAATATAAAAGAGTTTAGTTTAACTCAGAAGAAAACTCTGAAACAATAATAAAAGATAAAAGTGCTTGACTCAAAATAGCTTTAAAGATAAGAGTATATTAATCAACTCACACAATCGACACATATCTTGGAGATGAGAAAACAAGAGACCCTGAAAGATTTCTGCTTTACCCAAAGCCAGAACTTGAAAATGAAGCCTTGCCTACCATGCAGGTCTCTTGATTACCCTTATGTCTTCCTTTACATCATTCTTCTCTTCACCTAGTTTAACATATTTGCTTTACTGTCCATACCTGCTGAACTGCTAACATGACAACCTCTTCCTTCAGAAACCTACTGCTGCAAAGAAACAAATGAAGAAAAACTAATACCCCAAGGTGTGCCCAGGCCCTCCCTAGAACAGGCTCCCCTTCTGGAAGTCTGTCAACAACAGTTGGAGAGAAGAGACAGAAATGAAAAAAGCTCAAAAGGATGGCAGGAGATAAACATACCAAATTAACATATTATAAAATATACTATTTCTTTTCCAATATGTCTCACCCCTCTCTCTCCTCTGCTCTTTTCACTACCAACAACTTAGACCTTCCTTCTTTTATCTGCCCATAGCACCCAGGAACCCAGACTCCCCAGGGATTTCGAGGCTTCAGGGAAATGAAAATTGACTCATCACACAGGTACACACACATGCACACACACAATGTGGGAACTTCAAGCAAAAGTGGCAAAGGAACCTAGAAAATGTCATAGAAGAAATCTGGATTTAAGTCTTCTTTCTTAAGTAAATCTCTCTAAGTTTTTAAGAACTTTAACCTAATCTTTCCTCAGTAAACACATATCACACACAAACTGGACATACATACAAGTATTTAGCCAGAAGAATCAAGTCAAGCATACCTGCTAAGATGCCTAAATACAAAAAGTATACTTACCTTCAATTCCCCTAGATGCAAAATCTTTTCCATGAACCATATGGTAATAATGAGAATTATTCAATAAAGCCTAAAGGAAATAAAAGGATGAAATTATCAAATGGTCATAAGCAGACTACATCCAATCTCAAAGTACTTATGAAATGACATTCTCTATGTGTAGTAGTACATAGGACTATATCAATTCAGTTTCTGTTCTTATATAATTAATCTAAGACAAACAGTAATGACAAAAAAACATTTAACAAACAAAAATGAAAAACAGATGTTGACTTTCTTCCAAAGCAAAAGAGTTAAGTACACACTTCAGGGGGAGGGGGACAGGTGAAAAAAAAAAAGACAATTTGTCTACATACAGAAAGGACCCCAAAGAAGAATGTATTGCCTATTATCTGTTTCACAGGTAAAGGAAAGCTAAATGTCAGTGTCAGTCTTTATGGAAACTTAGTCATTTTGAGATAAGGAATATATTTCAGGAATGTGTGGCAGACTGGTGAGAGCACTCTTAAGTTTTGCAAAGGAAAACTGTGTTTTTATTATGTGTGGGTTTTTTTTTTTTTTTTAAATAATTGTATAATAGTCTAGACTAGTAGTCTAGTCCCAACAATCCTTCTAGTTGGTGGCTAATGACTGCTGAACTGTACAAAACGTATGCTCACCTTAGAAGGAATACAACCGACATTTAAGCACGTTCCACCAAGGGTTTCATTTTTCTCAATGCAGACTGTCTACAACCAAAGAAAACATTTTTAACTGCACATACCCTGCAATGTTTCAGTCCATTGAAATTCCAAATGTATCTGGCTTAAGTCTTTTATGAAACACACTTATTAAACTGTTTTTCAGAGACTAAAATATAGAGTTCTTTGTAATTTATTATTTGCATAATATTAAACTCTTTCAGATTAACCTGAAAGTCAATGATTCTAACAGATATTTTCATTTAACATTACTAAATACATGCTTTTAATTCTATCACTAACTTTCAAAGTGTGATTTGGAGCCAAAATGAAAGTATTGGTGGGAAGGGAAAATAATGGACTTCACTTCCATTCCATGAGAACACTATAACCAAATGAACCCCTCTCTTCTAGTCTCAGGGTTAAATATAATTTATAGAGTTAACAAATTATTTACCATGTTTTCACCTGTATTTTGTAAGCATGATCAATTCTTGCCAAATAAAAATGAATCAACACCTAATTTGAGTCCAGACCTTACCTTGAAGCCTAACTGGGCAGCTTTAATAGCAGCAACATATCCTCCAGGACCGGAACCTATCACTGTTACATCAGCATCAACTACAATAAAAGCAAATTGATATAAAATAGTAAATTGTTTATTACTGACCAAAAACAGCTCATTAGAAAAGCAAAAATTCTTCTGATAGTTAAACTTCCAAGAAAGAAATCACAACTATCACTTTCTACTCAGTGCTATTTTATTCCTTAGTAATACTTAATGTTCTTTGATGCTACTGAAAAATGTCATAAAAATTAATTTAAAAATCTATTCATATATGGAGACAACTGAGTTCTGTATATTAACTTTGCATCCATTGATCTTGCTGAATTCTGTAGTTTTATTTAATGATTACAGGCAGGCATTCAGTGACACTAAATCTCTTGGAAAACAGCCTGTGCGATGGAAAGATCATGAGCTTTGGAATCCGACATACCCGGCTACAAACCTCAGGTCTGCCACTCAGTTGTATGATCTTGCCCAAGTGACTAAACTTTTCTGTAACATAGGAACGATAATAACACTGCCTTAAATAATTATGTTTGGATTAAATAAAATAGTTTTGTATAATATTTTAGTGCTTTCAATAAATCTTAAGCCTCCTTTCCCCTTCCAGGTCCTTAACTTCTGAAATATCATGGGAAGAAAAAAAAAAAAATCAGTTTCCCAATAAAAGATGGCAAGGATGGTTTGAACTTTATTTGAATATTGATAAATTTTATATAGTTTAAGATATTAGGCTAACTAGAACAATCATTATTCTGGATATTTATCATATAAAGAGAAAAATAAAAATTTGAAAATTAACTTTGATCAGCAGCCTTAGGAATATAATTCAAATGTATAAATAAGTCAAATTATGCCCATTCTCCACAATCTAATTACAAATAAAGCAACAGTGTATTTCGAGAGTTAAGAATCTCCCTTCTCTGCTTCCACTATCCTTATAACCCCAATTAGCCTAACATTTAGCAGGTTATAACATATTCACATTTATTATCATGTTTTAATCTCAGAACTTCCTATGAGGAAGGTAAGGATGGCATAAATATGACTATTTCAGGGAAGCAGATGTGGCTCAAGTGATCTCCCAGATGGGAGATCCCGGGTTCAGTTCCTGGTGCCTCGTAAAAAAAAAAAAAAAAAAATAAAAGACAATTACGACAAGCAGACACAGAGCACACAATGAACAAACACAGAGAGCAGACAGCAAGCGCAAACAACTGGGGGGGGGGTGGGGGAGGAATAAATAAATAATAAATCTTTTAAAAAACATATGACTATTTCACAGATATAGTTTAGGAGAGTGTAATTAATGTGCCCAGGTCATTCAGCAAAACAAGTGGCAAAACCAAGAAAAAGTAGAGCTTTCTGGCCCTATTTCCTGTGGTCTTTACATTACTCATGTTAACCCACTCCTCAATTTCAATCATCATAAATTAAACTCCTCATGAGCAATAACCAAACTTTTTATTAGCTATGTGATCTTAGGTGAGTTACTGAACCTGTCTCACGTTCCGTTTCTCCTCATTTACAAAATATAAAGACCACAAAAAATCTACTTCATATTGTAATACAGGTTAAATAAGATAATATATGTAAAGAGCTTAACACAGTAACTGGAACATATATACAAAGTATTCAATATATAGTAGCTATATTCTGACCTACAAAGATGGCAATTTTAATTTTGTAAACACACACACACATACACATACACATGCATACACATATCCACACATATCCCTAGGGCAGAAGAATGTTAGTATCATTCAAAAAACATTTGCTGACTTGAATAGAATTGTATTGCTTCAATTTTTACTGAACAATTTGTGCTTTTAGGCCACTATGATGATCTAAACAATATCCCTTAATTTGGGCTCTATTTTAAAATTTGACAGTAATATAAATACAGCTGCAAAAATGGACTTCTTTGCTGAATTTTAATACTTCTGGTTTAAAAACAGTTTATTGAAATCTAAACAAAGAAAAGCACAATAAAATAATCACCCATAATGCTCTACAACCCAAAGAAAACCATATTTATAGATTTATAGATTCTTTTTCTAAAATTAAAATACATATAAAATTTAATATTTCCTCATTTTTATATAATGAGCACATTATATATTTGTATTGTAATTTACATACTTTATAATTCTTCAGATCACATAAATGAAATATTTTCGATTTTGAGCTTATGTATATATATCTTTAGCTTTAGTCATTGATATGTAACAATATATATAGTAAATCCATTGTATAAAAAATGAGAAATACATGTGGTTTGGAAAAGAACCTAATTTAGTAAGGAAATTTAGAAGACATGAACAAAAGATACAAGGTAATAGCCAAGAAACTAGTTTTACTTCCCAGTTTACTGTTATCTTAAACTTTTTTTTTTAACTATAGAAAACACCCAAAACTCAAAAAGTTCATCTCTCACTGAAGATACTAGATGTACCATTCCGTCACAATTATCGTCAAAGTTCTAGGAAGCACAAAAATGAAGGGAGAAAGCAGAGTCTTTAAAGATTTGTCAGCTGAAAATATAGGAGGATAATTCAGTTAACATACCTTCAAAAATAAGCCAGGATTTAGGGAAAGTATATGTAAGTTTGCAATTTACTTTGAAATGCATTAAAAAAATCAGATGGATTGATGGATAAAGGAAGGGACAGAAAGGTGATAAAATAAATATAGTAAAATGTTAATGGAAAAGGTGGTAAGTGTTCACTATAAAATTCTTTCGACTTATCTACAGGTTTACAAATTTTCATAATAAAATAGTGGAAAAACAAACCAACTTGCTCTCACCTGTACCAAAGGACTCACTCTGTCCTTGTTAAGAAGCATTTCATAGATTGGCTGCCCATATATAAAGTAAAATATAAATAAATAAATAGATAAAAACTAAGATGTAGAAAAGTGGTTAAATGAAATGCATTAATTTGATGAGAAGTTTTACAAAATTAGCATCAGCCTTTAAGAGTAAAAGAAAAACTGAACAGTAGCTACAAATTGATAGCATGAGAGAAAAGAGATGACTAAGCAAAAATGGCAAAGACAGCTAGAAAGCAATCTGCATTTCAGGTGGCAATGAACTATAAGGTTGATATTTAACTAAAGTAAAATAAGAGGTGGTCCACTTAAACATATGTCAATTAATGCCATAAAAATGAATCTAAAGAGAAAAAAAGCAGGCACGAGTGCTCGTCAAGTTTCTCTACAAATGTTTCTTATATCATTATGAGAAAATAAGGACCACATTTTCAAGGTTATAGCTAAAATAGAGGTGTCTGGTTACATACCAATCATAAGCAAAACATTATAAGATGTATCTCTACAAGTAAGTCTGCAATACTAAAAACCATTTGAGTAATGTACTATTGCGAGGCAGTGAACTAAATGTTTGTAGGTGCTGTCTCATTTAAGATTCATTACAGCTCTATGACATGGCTATTGTGTCCATTTAATAGAGTAAGAAAATAAGGCTAGCAGCAGCTAAATAATTTTCACAGTTACAAAAACTAATCAATGATCTAGACAGGGTTCAAACCAGGTCAAGTATGAAGCCTATGCTCCTATACCATTATGTTCTATTACTGCCTTTCAAGAACACTCGTATGATAATCTCCAGGGCAGGATGATCAGGAACTACAACTAAAATGACAAGAAGCTGCTTTACTATGAGAATGACAGCAACAAATAATTAAGAATGCCTACCCAATGAGGAAGTCAGTGCTACATGGTAAGGTTTATTTGTTGTTGTTTTGTTTGGGTGGGTGGGAGTGTTAAATTATCAATGGCCTTTGTCTTTAGTCTTTCTCAGTAATCTCCTGCCTATACTTGAACTATAAAAAACAAATACAAAATGGTTCAGTCTCTGAAACCTTAAATTCTTTTTTGAAATTATTTTTCAAAAATAACATCTTTTTATTTCACTTCTTGAAACATGCACATCCTACCAACACAAATAACCTTTGGATGAAGCTTTAGATTACATAAATGTTACATGGAAAATATAGGAGATTCCCATATACCCCAACCCCACCCCTCCCCTACTCTCCTCCATTAGCAACTTTCAGAGTGTGGTACATTTGTTACAACTGATGAACATATGTTAAAGCACTGCTACTAACCATGGTCTATAGTTTAAATTATTGTTTACACTTTGTACTGCACAATTTTATAGGTTTTAACAAAACGTATAATGGCCTGTATTCATCATTACAATATCATGCAGAACAATTCCAACATCCCCAGAAAGCCCCATGTTATACCTATTCTTCCTTCTCCCTCCCCTCAGAACCTCTGGTGACCACTGTCTTTTTATCAATGTTACAAATTCTTCCATTACTAGAATAAGAAGTCTACTTTGGTTCACAGTTGAATTCCCCCCTTAAGTTTGTTCATTCCTCAATTTTGAGGATTTTGGGATGGTGATGCCCACTCTACTTCTGACTGAGAGGGGGCTTAGATCCCATGGGGTGGATAGATGGAACTGTCTTGCTTTAACAGCTGTAGGTACTCTTTTTGGGGATGGGCATTGTCCACTATCATCCTTTTGTTTGTTGTCCTGGGTGAGTCCGATGAGCTGGAGAGAAGGCGTTGACTGCAAGTCTGCTGAGATTCAGAGTTCAACTGGCCTATGAACAGACCGAAAATTTATGTCTCTGGGACATGTATTTAATGAGTATAGTTATAATTATAGGTTCAAATAAAAGGGGTAGGAAAACCACATGTAGGAAAATTATAAATGAGTCTAATTCTGTTACATTCGGGAGTCTGGTATCACATATTTCAAGGTGAGGCCCACCAATGCGGTGCCAATATCCTAGGGTTGTCTGCCCTACCTATAGTGTTTATATGTCTCTAGACCCTCAGGAGCACCCTTGCTTGAGGGCCTGTGTACTGTGGCAGTCAGTGAGATCCTCCTGAGACATGCATAAGCATAACCTCTGGAATGACCTCCCGACTCACATTGAAATCTCTTAGCCATAAAAACTCATTTGTATTTAACACTTCCCCCTTTTGGTCTAGGACTTTTTCCAAATGCATCACTAGTTCGCATTGGGTAATAATCCCTTGGTGCCAGGAAGGCTCATCCCTGGGAGTCATGTCCCACACTGGGGGAAAGTAGTGAGTTTATATGCTGAGTTTGGCTTAGAAAGGCCACATTTGAGCAACAAGAAGGCTTTCGGGAGGTAACTCTTAAGCAACATATATTACTAGGCTAAGTTTCAATTTCACAAGAACAAGGTTCATAAATACAACCATCAACATCAAGGGCCTGGCATATTGGTCTGTCCTCCTTCGCTAGGCACTGCTCACGTACCCTACAGATTCTTGCCACTCTATTAAAGAATGTAACTCTACAGTCAACTAGTCCATGTTAATGGGACAAAACAGTCTCTTCAATAAATGGTGCTGGGAGAACTGGGTATCTATAACCAAAAGAATGAAAGAGGACCTTGTATAGGGACTCACTCCCTATACAAGAATCAATTCAAAATGGATCAAAGACATAATATAAAAGCAAGGACCAAAAAACTACTAGAAGGAAATGTAGGAAAACATCTTAAAGACCTTGTGGTAGGTGGTAGTTTCTTGGACTTTACACTCAAAGCACGAGTAACAAAATAACACATAGATAAATGGGACCTCCTCAAAATTAAGCACTTTTGCACCTCACAGACTTTGTCAAAAGGGTGAAAAGGCAGCCAACTCAATGGGAGAAAACATTTGGAAATCACATGTCTGAGAAGAGTTTAATATCCATGATATATAAAGAGATGTTACAACTCAACAATAAAAAGACAAACGACCCAATTAAAAAACGGGCAAAAGACTTGAATGGATGGTCCAACCCAACACCCCCCCTACCCACTCACTCTCACATTCCAGCATTGTCCACCCTACTCACATCCTGCACCACCATCACCCCCATACACTGCCAAACCACTCCCTTCCACCTTATCATGGGTGAAATCTTAAATTCTAATACTCAACTTTCTGAACACCACAAACTCCTAGTTCATAAGGAAAGAAAGATATAGTAAAAAAAAGAAAGCATTTGAAGTAAAACAAACCTAGGTTCAAATATGAGCACTACCACATCCTGAATCCTTAAGCAAATGATTTAATCTCTGTGGACTTCAATGTAATGTAGGCAAAACAGGAGGGATAATACCTAAATTTCAGAGTTGTGAGGACCAGAAACAATGTATGTCAAGACCCTAGCTGCGTGCCAGGTACATACTGGGCACACATAAATGTTACTTCTCTTCTCAGAGCCACTCCCCAACTGTAGTCTTGCAAGCCTCTAAATCTCACGCCCTCTTCCATAATACTCTGCACAGTGCTACCCTAGTACTACACACTGTTGAAACCCATGTCAGATATATTCTCTTGCTCTTCACTGGTTTCCTTGCCTCTTGTAGGATACAGCCCAAGTTCCTAAGTACAGTAGCCATTTCTCAACATTCTGCTTACCCAATAATACTATCAACTTTAAGCATTAGCAATAGTGAATTACTACTAACTTACAATCACAGAATTATGCTGGTCTACCTCTATACATTCTGTTCCATCTACCAGGAAGTAAATGAATACTGACAGCATGCTTTTCACATTACAGGCACTATTCTAACCACTTGGGACAGATATAAATGGCATAGAACTGGTTCTTAAAATCTAATTAAAGAGAGAAAAAGAATACCCACATCAAAATATTCCCATATTCTGGTGGATGTCACCAAGATCGCAGAGTGTTCCATCCCCCCACAGACGCTTTAAACATAAAACAAGAATTAAAAGAACCATCTTTTTCAGAGTTCCAAAAAACAGTTAAAGGGTTGCAGTAACAGGGTGAGCAGTGAATCAAGGAAAAAGCAACTTAAAAATGGCAGAAAGAAGATATGGCTCAGGCAGTTTGGTGCCCGCCTCCCATATGGGAGGTCCCAGGTTCGGTTCCTGACGCCTCCGGAAAAACAAACAACAAGCAAAACAGACCAAAAAAACAACTCAGAGAAGTCAACGTGGCTTAGAGGTTAAGCGCCGGCTTCCCACATACAAGGTCCCAGGTTCAATCTCCGGCCCCAGTACCTCAAAAAAAAAAAAAAAAAAAGGGTAGGAAATCCTGTGGTGCCCTTGATTGCCATTCCCCCATACCCTCAACAGCCTTGCACAGAGCTGGCCCGCAGGTCCATGGTTCCAGTTCTGAAGGGACCACAGTAACCTTATAAACATACCAAGGTACATGTATGCCTGCCCCAATCTGTCTGATGGCAGCCTGAAAGACTGAGCAGGGACACTCATTGCAGTGCAGGCTCACCATCCCAGAACTTACCATGTGCATAATTGGCAGCTCACAGGCAAACTGCAGCTAAATGGGCCAAAGGACTGCCAGCTGTGGAACATACATCGTAGCACCCAGGACTAAGAGGAAACATTGTTCCCTAGGCAAAGAGGGATATTTAGATCCCTGAAAACTGGGGAATTCTTGGGGTCAAGCATGTCCAGGAAAGGATGCAAGCTCAGAAAATACTATGGAAGGAGGACTCTACCCTTTCATCTCAGGCTCTTTGCTACACTCACTGTTAGCAAAGCCAAGCTCTGAGGAGCGCACTCACACATGCTAAGTTGAAAATACTGGGAGAAGTATTTTCTTTTTTCCTGTCTTTTATTTTCTTTAACTCTTGGCATTCAAGGAAATCTCTTAACACTAGAGTGAGATAAACTTAAGGATCAGTATCTAAATTACAGAGATAATACATTAAAATACAAAAAATTACCCAGTTGCAACAAAAGATTAAAAAACATACAAAGAAACAGGAATTCACTGCTCATGCAAAGGAGCAGAATAAAGAATTAGAAATGATCAATGAGGAAGACCAGAGCATGGACATACCAGAAAAACATTTCAAAAAATGGTCCTAAATATGCTCAAAGAGAAAAGGAAAACAAGGACAAAAACTAAAGGAAATCAGGAAAATATATGAACAAAATGAGAATATCAATAAAGAGCTAGAAATCATGAAAAGGAATCAAAGAGAGCTGAAGATCACAGTAACAAAATTTTTTTAAAAAATTCCCTAGAGGGTTTCAACAGCAGATTGGAACTGGCAGAAAAAAACAATCAAACAATCAATGAACTTGAAGATAAGACAATCAAAATGATTCATTCTGAAGAACAGGGAAAAAAAAAAAAAAAAAGGAACGAAGAAAAGAAAACAGAACCTGAGAGATATATAGGACACCATTAAGCATACCAATATTTACATAATGGGGAGTCCCACAAGAATAATAAAAGGGCAGAGAGAATATTCAAAGAAATAATGGCTGAAAACTACTCGAATATGATGAAAGATATAAATATATACATTTACGCAGCTCAACGAACTCCTAAAAGGGTAAGCCCAAAAAGACCCACACCAAGACATCTTAAAACCAAAAAGTCAAATGCCAAAGACAGAGAGAGGAATCTGCAAGCCACAAGGGAGAATCAATGCATCATGTACAAAGTGGACTCAACAAGATTAAAAGCCGAGTTCTCCTTGGAAACCATGCAGGCAAGAAGACAGTGGGATGACATTTAAAATGCTGAAAGCAAAAAACTGCCAGCCAAGAAGCATATATATGCTGCAAAACTTCCTTTTGAAATGAGGGAGAGGTTAATACATCCCCAGATAAACTAGACTGGACAAACAAGAAATGCTAAAAGGAGTCTTCAGGTTTAAAGGACACTAGGCAATACATCAAAGCAAGATGAAAAATAAAGATCTCTGGTAAAGGTAATGACATTGGTAAATATAAACACCACTACTATTGTAATTCTTGTTTTGTAACTCCACTTTTTACTTCCTACAGGTTCTAAAATGCCAATGCATAAAAAGTGGTGGACAAAATCAATGATTTTGAACTCATAATGTATAAATATGTAATTTGTGATAAGAATTAAGTTAAGGTCAGGCCACAGAAGGGTTTAGGAACATAGTCTGTGAATTCATAAACCAAATGAGATTATTACAGATTTAGAATGTTAAATTTAAGCCTCATGGTAACCACAAAGAAAATATTGGGAAATCATGCCCAGAAACAAGAAGGGATTCCAACAAGTTCCACTAAAAAAGATCAACTAAATACAAAAATAGGCGGTGTCTTAGTTAGCCAGAGCTGCTATAACAAATATCATGCCTTGGGTTAGCTTAAACAGTAAGCATTTATCATATGGTTTTGAAGGCCTTGCTTTCCCTTGGAGGCAGTAGTGTAATGCTGCTGATGGCAATCCTCTGCCACATGGTAATTTCTCTCTACTCTATGGATTCTGACATCAGGCTTCTATTGGTTTCTGGCTTCTTTTACTTCTGGCCTCTGGCCTCTACTGCATAGTCATCTGAATTTCCTCTCATATTTATAAGGCCTGCAGTCATAAAGATTAAGGACTACTCTTATTAGTTTAGCCACACCTAAATAGGATCTTTGAAGAGCCTATTCATAAATGAGTCCACACCTTAACTAATAAGGACATCTTCAAAGGTCCTGTTTATACAGGGGTTCACACCCACAGGACGGCAAACTAAGACTTGAACATCTTTTATGTGGTACATGATTCAATCCACCATCTGGGCCACAAAATGCCATGTTCTTTCTACATGCAAAATACATTCACCCAGCCCAATATCCCTAAAGCCTTACATCATTTCAGTAACAATTCTTAAGGTCAAAATCTTATCAAAAGCAGTTATGTGTGTGGGTCATCCTGGGGCAAAATTCCTTTCTATCTGGTGCACTATGAAACCTAAAAAACAAGTTATCTGCTTCCATAATACAATGATTAGACAAGCAGAGGACCAACATTCCCATTAAAGAAGGAGGAAATTGGAAGGAAAACAGAGTTCATGAGTCCCAATCAAGTTTGATATATAACAGGGCATTATATTCTAAAGTCTGAGAGTCATCTGTGGATCAATACTTGGCCCTCCAGGCCCACTGGAGCAGCAGCCCCACCCTTTTCAAGTCCTAGAGCAGGGACCATGATCTCCCTGAACACAGGGGAGTAGCCATGCTCTCCTTGAATGCTGTGGTATAGGTTCCACCCTCTCTGAGCACTGGGTTGGCAGCCAGGCTCTCTCAGAATGCTGGGACATAGGCCCCACTCTCGAGTGGCAGCTGAATTCTCCCTTTTCACCTTTGAGAAGGGTGGAAGTCCTGCCCTACTCAAAGGCAAGGGCAAAAGCCCCTCTCTCTTGGCCCAAGATGATCTCTTCAGTCTAGATCTCTGGTTCCATGCACCCACCCTTGAAGTCACTTTTCCCTCATCTCATCCCACCTCTGTCCCTTTCAGTCCAGGCTGTAAGCACTTCTACTCATAAAAAAATTCTAAAAAACTGGATTGGTTATCCATACAGGTCAAGGGGATCAAAACCATCAGACAAAAGAATTTTCCAAAGATCCTTGTAGATAAATACATTTCCAATCCTGACCTCCTCTGAGATGGCTGACCAGATCCACAAGTCATACACCTAATCAATCGCCTTAGCAAAGCTTTTCAGTCACACCCTTCCATGGGCCCTATTCTCTTGGGGCTCATCTCCTGGGAGCTTAGGGAAAGCCATGATAAAAATTCTTCTGGCCTTACTCTCAAAGCAAGCTTTCTAGATAGGTTGAGAATTTTCCAAATCTCAATGCTTTGTGTCCAGTCCTCAGTCTATCTGCCCCTTCTCGCATTTTATTATAAGCAGCAAGGAGAAACCACACTTCGCTTAGAAATCTCAGCTAAATTTCCAAATTTATCACTTTCAAGTTCTATCTTCCATCTAACATTAGAACACAATTTTGTCAAGTTCTCTGCCACATTATAGCAAGGATTACCTTTCCTCCAGTTTCCAATAACACATTCATCATTTCCTTCTAAGCCCTCACTGGAAGCATCTTTAACATCTATGTTTCAACCAACATTCTGTCAATGCCTAAGATGATAAACACTTTCTCTATAACTCTCATTCTGAGCCTTCACCAAAAATGTCTTTAATATCCAAGTCTCTACTGACAGTATCTTCAAAGCAACCTAGGCTTTTTCTACTAACTACCTCAAAATTCTTCTAGCCTCTACCTATTATCCAATTCCAAAGCCACTTCCACATATTTAATTATTCGTAATAACAGCACCCCACTTTCCATAACCAAAAACTAAGTCTCCCGGAACTGCTAGGACAAATACCACACAATGCATTGGCTTAAACAACAAGCATTATTATCATGCAGTTTTGAAAGCTAAAAGTCTAAATCAAGGTATCAGCAAAGGTGATACCAAGCAAAGGCACTGGGTTCCTTCCTCCCAATCCACCTTTAAAGCCAATTCCTGAGACATCAGGGTTTCAAAGAAAGAGTTTTATTGGTTGCACAAGCAATGGAGCACAGTGGCCTCATGGGGTGTCAATGAATAATTGTAGTGGAAATGAACACAGGTTCCTTCACTAATAAACATTAAGGGGCTAAACAGGAAGTGGGGCCAGTCACAAGGATTTGAAATGGGGATACACAAAACAAAGGTCAGTTACAATGTCTTTCATATGGATATTAAACAAAGGTAGATAGATGGAATGATTACCATTCCAATAGTAAGTATTCAAAAGAGTGAGTTCAATCTAGAATTACCATCACAGTAGTAAGCATATGCAAGGGTGAGGTTAAGTCCAGAGCTGGGGTTCTTAACCAGGGGTCCACATTCAGGGGGTTCATTAGCTTGAATTGAAAATTCAAAAAAAGCATTATTCTTGTTGGGATGTGTTGGTACGGGTGTGATATATTTTATTAAATAATACACAGTATAATGTGGACTTAGTAAGGGGTCCGCGGCTTTTACCTGACTAGCAAAAGGGTCCATGGAACAAAAAATGTTAAGAACCCCTGGACTAGAGTAGCCATAAACAGGAGTGGGACCACTCTAGCTAGCTTCAGTAATTTCAGGTATTAATCTTTTGCTATTTTATATTTATGAAGACATCAGAAATTTATTTATTTATTTGTTTGTTTATTTATTTATTTATTTATTTATTTTGAGGTACTAGAACCAGGGATTGCAGGCACTCAACCACTTGAGCTACATCCGTTCCCCTACATAATGATTTAATACTCATAATTATTTATTAATTCTTAACCCTCAGTTACAAGGCCTTGCTTTCTCCCAGTCAGTAGTATTCTGCTGATGTCCGTCATCTCATGGAGATTTCTCTCTCCTCTGTGGCTTCTTCTGAGTTCAGGGTGCTCAGTCCTCTGAATTTCCATCCTTATAAGGCCTCCTGTCAGATGATTGAGACCCACCCTTATTCAGTTTGGCCTGTACCTAGAGAGGACCTTGGAAGATCTTTATCACAAATGAGCCTACACATTAACTAGCAATGACATCTTCAAATGCCTATTTACAAATGGGTTCACACCCACAGGAATGCTGATTAAGACTTGAACATGTCTTTTCTGGAGTACATTACTTACATTACTCAGTTCCCAAAAAGCAGTAAAAGATGAACTGAGAGACAAAAAAACAAATAGCATATTGGCAGAATATCATTATCAGTAATTATTTTAAATGGGATAAACTATCCGTCAAAAAACAGAGACTGGCAGAATGGATTTAAAAATCATGGCCCAATTATATGCAGTTTACCAAAGACTTACCTTAAATTCAAAGACAAAGTAGGATGAAAGGGAAAGGAGGGAAAAAAAATACTCCATGCAAATGGTAACCAAAAGATAGCAGGAGAGTTTACACTAATATCAGCACAATTCACTTTAACTCAAAAACTGTTAAAAGGGACAAAGAAGGATGCTATGTATTATGTCAATTCATCAAGAAGATGTAACAATTATAAACAGATATGCACCTAACAATAGAGCCCCCAAATATATGAAGCAAACATTAGCAGATATGAAGAGAGAAAAAGACTGTTCTACATTAATAGTAGAAGACTTCAGTACCCCACTTCCACTAATGGATATAACATCTAGACAAAAGACCTATAAGGAATGAGAGGATTTGAACAATCCTATAACCCAACTAGACCTATCATGAATAGAAAGAACACTTCACCCAACAAAAGAAGAATACACATTCTTTGAAGTGCACAAGTATCATTCTCTTAGACCATACATTATGTAAGAAAACAAGTCTCAATAAAATTTGAAAGACTGAAATCATACACCGAATCTTCTACCACAACAGAATGAAGCTAGAAATCAATAGCAAAAGAACTTGAGTTTTAACATATTTGTATAAATTAAACAATACCCACTTAAATAACCAATAAAGTAGAAATCACAAGGAAAATTAAGAAATACCTTGAGACAAATGAAAATGAAAATACAACAACATAACAAATCTTATGAGCTGTGGTAACTCACAGCCTCCTGCCACTAAAACCCCATAAAAGAGAAAGAGATAGAGCATCTAAGTAAATGCAGTTAACGCAGTGCTCAGATGGAAACTTATAACTGTAAATACATTTAAAAAGAGGAAAGGAGGACTCCACCACGGAAGAGGGGAGAGAAAGCCTGGGGCTGATCCTGCTTTTGACTCCCAGGTTTGGTCAGCCCTGTCCCAAGAGTCCTTCAAGGCGGGGTGAGGCTGCGCCATTGTTTGCCTTGGAGCCTGCAAGGGCTTAAAGATATACAAACCTCCCAATCTCCTCCTCTACTAACAGGGACTGATTGTTGAGGATTCAGAAGGGAGTGGAAATATTTCCTAGCTGGGAAAACGGGGGCACTAAGAGAGAAGTTTGGAGAACTGTCTCAGAAAGTTTGAATCACAGGGCTCTTAGCCTCCAGACAGGAAGCACTATCACATTGATCTGGTCTGTGTCACAACAAATACACTCCGAACAGGCATTGAATTGAGAGCTGCCAATGAACGCCATCTCCTGGCAGGCAAAGGAAGTGCACGTAAGAAAATTAAAAATAAATAGGAGAGGCTTTTCCTGGCCTCTATAGCCTCCCTGCCCAAGGCCCTAGGAAACGACTCTACAACCAATTACTGGGTCCAGTGCCCAGTTCTGAGCAACCAGCAAAACGATCCTATCAATCAAAGTTGAGCCAAAAATCGAAGAGCTGTGGTAACTCACAGCCTCCTGCCACTAAAACTCTATAAAAGAGAAAAAAATAGAGCATCTAAGTAAAATAAACCTAACCAGATGCCTAAACACCAGCAAAAAATTACGAGCTATACTAAGAAAATAGAAGACATGGCCCAAGGAAAGGAATACATTAAAGTCCCAGAAAAGATACAGAACTTGAGAGAACCAATCAGTGAGATGAGCACAAATTTCCAAAATCAAATTAATGAGATGAAAGAGAATATAGTTAAAGAGATAAATGACATCAAGAAATCATTGAGCGAACGCAAAGAAGAATTAGAGATCCTGAACAGAAAAGTAACGGAGTTCATGGGAATGAAAGACACAATAGGTGAAGTCAAAAACACATTTGAGGCATACAACAGCAGACTCGAAATGATAGAAGAAAGAATAAGTGATACCGAAGACAGAGCAGCTAAAATTGAAGAGAGAAAAGAATAGAGAGAGAAAAGAACAGAGAGAGAAAAGAATGGAAAAAATTGAGCAGGGGCTCAGAGAGTTGAATGACAACACAAAACGCAAAACATACATGTCATGGGAGTTCCAGAAGGGGAAGAGAAAGGAAAAGGGATAGAAAGAGTATTTGAGGAAATAATAGCTGAAAATTTCCCAACTTTCATGAAAGAAATGAACTTACATGTCCAAGAAGCACACCGTACCCCAATGAGAATAAATCCAAATAGACCTATGCCAAGACACATATTATTCAGAATGTCAAATGTAAAAGATAAAGAGAAAATTCTCAGAGCAGCAAGAGAGAAGCAAACGATCACATTCAAAGGACATCCAGTAAGACTTAGTGCAGATTTCTCTTCAGAAACCATGGAGGCAAGAAGACAGTGGTATCAAACAATTAGGAAACTGAAAGAGAAAAAGTACCAGCCAAGAAATCTTTATCCAGCAAAACTGTCCTTCAAATATGAAGGTGAATATAAAGTATTCACAACCAAACAGAAACTAAGAGAGTTTGTAAAAAAGAATCCACCTTTGCAGGAAATATTAAAGGAAGCCTTAGAACCTGAAAGAAAAAGACAGGAAAGAGAGGCTTGGAGGAGAGTATAGAAGAAAGACAAGCAGAAAGGATAACCAAAAGAGTAAAAATAGAGACAAAAATAAGATGACATATGAAAACCAAAGAATAAAATGGAGGAAATAAATAGTGCATTTTCAGTAATACCATTGAATGTGAATGGATTAAACTCCCCAATCAAAAGATACAGGCTGACAGAATGAATTAAAAAATATGAGCCATCCATATGCTGCTTACAGGAAACTCACCTCAGACCCAAGGATGCAAACCGGCTGAAAGTAAAAGGTTGGAAAAAGATACTCCACACGAATAGTAAACAGAAAAGAGCAGGGGTAGCTATACTAATATCAGACAAAACAGACTTCAAATGCAAAAAAGTGATAAGAGATGCAGGGGGCCATTATATATTAATAAAAGGAATGATCCTCCGGGAAGATATAACAGTCATAAATATCTACGCACCTAACCAGGGTGCCCCAAAATATATGAAACAACCTCTGGCAAAACTGAAGGGAGAAACAGACATTTCTACAATAATCGTCAGAGACTTCAACACCCCTCTCACACCATTAGATAGAACAACTAGACAGAAGATCAACAAGGAAACAGAAAACTTGAACAATATGATAAACAAGTTAGACCTAACAGACATATACAGAACACTGCATCCAAAACTCAGCAGGTTATACATTCTTCTCAAGTGCCCATGGATCTTTCTTCAGGATAGACCACATGTTGTCACAATACAGCTCTCAATAAATATAAAAAGATTGAAATTATACAAAGCACCTTCTCAGATCATAATGGAATGAAACTAGAAATCAATAACAGACAGGAAAAAAGTAAATTTGCAAATGTGTGGAGACTGAACAACACACTCCTAAATATTCGGTGAGTCAAGGAAGAAATTGCAAGTGAAATAAGTAAATATATCGAGACAAATGAAAATGAGAACACAACGTATCAAAACTTATGGGATACAGCGAAGGCAGTCTTGAGAGGGATATTTATAGCCCTAAACGCCTATATTAAAAAACAAGAAAGAGCTAAACTCAAAGATTTAACTGAACAACTAGAGAAACTAGAAAAAGAACAGCAAACCCATCCCAAAGCAAAGGAAGGAAAGAAATAAAAAAGATTAGAGCAGAAATAAATGAAAATGAGAAAAGAAAAATAGAGAAAACCAACAAAACCAAAAGCAGGTTCTTTGAGAAGATCAATAAAATTGACAAACCCCTCGCTAGACTAACAGAAAAAAAGAGAGAAGATGCAAATAAATACAATCAGAAATGAAAGGGGGGAAATTACAAATGACCTCACAGAAATAAAAAGAATCATAAAAGGATATTATGCCAACAAACTAGACAACCTAGATGAAATGGACAAATTTCTATAAACTCATAACCAACCTACACTGAAACAACAAGAAATACAAGAACTTAACAAAACAATCACAATTAAGGAAACTGAATCCGTCATCAAAAATCTCCAGCAAAGAAAAGTCTAGGACAATATGGCTTCACAGGTGAATTCTACAAAGCATTTCTAAAAAAATTAACACCACTCCTGTTTAAACTCTTCCAAAAAATTGAAGAGGAGGGAAAATTACCCAACACATTTTATGAAGCCAACATCACCCTAATACCAAAGCCAATAAAGATTCCACAAGAAAAGAAAATTACAGACCAATCTCTCTAATGAAGATAGATGCAAAAATTCTCAACAAAATACTTGCAAATCGAATCCAACAGCATATCAAAAGACTTATACATCACGACCAAGTGGGATTTATTCCTGGTATGCAAGGCTGGTTCAACATAAGAAAATCAATCAATGTAATACACCACATTAACAAACTGAAGGGAAAAAAAACCCATCTTCATCTCAATAGATGTAGAAAAGGCATTTGACAAAATCCAACATCCTTTTTTGATAAAAATACTTCAAAAGATAAGAATAAAAGGAAAATTCCTCAATATGATAAAAGGCATATATGAAAAACCCACAGCCAACATCATACTCCATGGAGAAAGGTTGAAAGCTTTCCCCCTAAGATCAGGAACAAGACAAGGATGCCACTGTCACCATTGTTATTCAACATTGTACTAGAAGTTCTAGCTAGGGCAATTAGACAAGACAAAAAAATTAAAGGCATCCAAATAGGAAAAGAGGAGGTAAAACTCTCAGTTTGTGGATGACATGATCCTGTATTTAGAAAATCCTGAAATATCCACAACAAAGCTACTTGAACTAATAAATGAGTTCAACAAAGTGGCAGGATACAAGATCAACATGCAAAAATCAGTAATGTTTTTGTACACTAGTACTGAACAATCTGAGGAGGAAATCAGGAGGAAAATTCCATTTTCAATAGCAACAAAAAGACTCAAATACCTAGGAGTTAATTTAACCAAAGAAGTACAGGACCTATATGCAGAAAACTACAAAACAATGCTAAAAGAAATTTAAAAAGACCTAAACAAATGGAAAGACATTCCGTGTTCATGGATTGGAAGAATAAATATTGTGAAGATGACAATCTTGCCCAAACTGATTTATGGATTCAACACAATACCAATCAAAATCCCAACAGCTTACTTTACAGAATTAGAGAAGGCAATTACCAAAATTGTCTGGAAGGGTAAGTGCACCCGAATAGCCAAAAGTATTCTAAGAAAGAAGAGCAACGTGGGAGGAATTTCGCTGCCTGACCTTGAAACATATTACAAAACTACAGTGGTCAAAACAGCACGGTACTGGCATAAAGATAGATACATCGATCAGTGGAATAGAATTGAGAATCCAGAAATATACCCTCACCTATACAATCAACTGGTTTTTGACAAACCTACCAAGCCCAAGCTAATGGGAAAAAACAGTCTCTTCAACAAATGGTGTTGGGAGAACTGGATATCTATAACCAAAAGAATGAAAGAGGACCCCTATCTCACCTCCTATACAACAATCAACTCAAAATGGATCAAAGATCTAAATATAAAAGACAGGACCATAAAACTACTAGAAGAAAATGTAGAGAAACATCTTCAAGACTTTGTAGTAGGTGGTGGTTTCTTAGACCTTACACCCAAAGCATGTGCAACAAAAGAAAAAATAGAGAAATGGGACCTCCTCAAAATTAAACACTTTTGCACCTCACAGGACTTTGTCAGAAGGGTGAAAAGGAAGCCAACTCAATGGGAAAAAATTTTTGGATATCACATATCTGATAAGGGTTTAATATCCAGGATATATAAAGAGATGTTACAACTCAACAATAAAAAGACAAACGACCCAATTAAAAAATGGGCCAAGACTTGAATAGACATTTCTCCAAAGAAGAAATACAAATGGCAAAAAAACACATGAAGAAATGCTCAACATCACTCATGATTAGGGAAATGCAAATCAAAACTACAATGAGATATCATTTCACACCTATCAGAATGGCCACTATGAAAAAGACAGAGAACTACAAGTGTTGGAGAGGATGCGGAGAGATAGGAACACTTCTTCACTGTTAGTGGGAATGCAGGATGGGTACAACCACTATGGAGGACTGTTTGGCATTTCCTAAAGAAGTTGAATATAGACTTGCCACGTGATCCTGCAATACCACTACTGGGTATATACTCAAAAGAACTGAGAGCAGTGACACGAACAGACATCTGCACACCGATGTTCAAAGCCACATTTTTCACCATTGCCAAAAGCTGGAAACAACCCAGGTGTCCATCAACAGATGAATGGATAAACAAACTCTGGTCTATTCACACGATGGAATATTATGCAGCTGTAAGAAGAAATGAAGTCATAAAGCATATGGCAACATGGATGAACCTGGAGGACACTATGTTGAGTGAAGCAAGCCAGACACAAAAGGACAAATACTGTATGAATGCGTTACTATGAACCAAATATATTGTGTAATATAGTTTGATTAAAAAAAATTTTTTATATGTATCCATTACAATTAATTGAGAAATGTATATATTTATTCATCTGTGTTTACTTTTTAGTTTTTAATTGTTTTTACTTTCAATTATTAAATGTACAAAATAAAGTTTAAAAAAAAAAAAAAAAAAGAGGAAAGATCTGAAATCAATAAGCCAACCTCACACCTGGAGGAACTGGAAAAAGAAGAGCCAACCAACCTGAAGTTTGGCAGAAGAGGGAAACAATAAGATTAGAGATAAATGAAAAAGAGAATAGAAATACAAGAGAGACTCAATGAAACCAAAATTTGGTTCTTTGAAAAGATTAATAAAATTTACAATCCTTTAGCTAGAATGACAAAGTAAAAAGAGAAAGACTGCAAATAATGAATCAGAAATGAAAGAGAACATTGGTACCTACCATAAAGAAATAAAAAGGATTATAAGAGAATATTGTGAATAATTTTATGCCAACAAATTAGATGACCTACATGAAATGGACATTTTCCTAGAAACAAATTACCTGACTGACTCAAAAAGGAATAGAATCTCAAAGGACCAACAAAACTAAAGAAAATCAGTAACCAAACACCCTCCTCCCCCTCCAAAAAAGTCCAGGACCAGACAGCTTCACTGGTGAATTTTACACAACATTCAAAGAAAAATCAATGCCAATCTTTCTTGAACTCTAACAAAATATTAAATAGTAGGGAACACTTCTTAATTCATTTTATGGGGCCAGCATCATCCTAATACCAAAGCCAGATAAAAATACCACAAGAAAAGAAAATTATAGATCAATATCCCATATGAACATGGATGCAAAAATCCTCAACAAAATACTAGCAAACTGAATCCAACAGCACACCATGATCAAATGGAAATCATTTAGGGATATGAGGATTTAACATAAAAAATTCAATTAATAAAATACACCATGTTAATAGCATAAAAGAAAGAAAAAAAGTTTGTAGCCGTTGGGCAATTTGATGTAATTATGAATTCCAAAAATATAATTGGATCATGCTTGTAAACTGATCTGTTAATCTTGGCATGATTAAGTTATGATCAGGGCATTGACTGGGCCACGGCAGTAGGGTGTTGAGCACCCTACTGGTGGGTGGGGGAAGAAAATATAAAAGGCAGCACAAAGAACAGAGTTGCAGCAGTTTTTGAGAAGCAGTTTTGATGTTGAAGTTTTGATGTTGGAGAGAAAGCCCCAGAAGAAGAGAAGTGAGCCGTTTGCCTGATAGTCTACAGCTGATCTTGTGGAGGAACCAAAGTTGCTAAGCCCGGAAAGAAACGCAGCCCCAGGAAGAGAGGAACCCAAGAAGCCTGAATCCTGGCAAACGTTGGCAGCTGTCTTGCTCCAACATGTGGCAATGGACTTTGGTGAGAGAAGAAACTTAACACTTTATGGCCTGGTATCTGTGGACTTCTACCCCAAATAAATACCCTTTATAAAGACCAACCCATTTTTGGTATTTCACATTAGCACCCCTTTGGCTGACTAATACAATGTTCATCTCAATTGACACAGAAAAGGCATATGACAAAATCTAGTACCCAATGTTGATAAATACACCCAGAAGGCTAAGAATAGAAAGGAAAGTCCCTATCAAGATAAAGGGCATATATGAAAAGTCCACAGCTAACATCATACTCAATCGTGAAAGACTGAAAACTTTACCTTTAAGATCAGGAACAAGACGAGGATGCTGGCTTTCACCACTACTATTCAATAATGTACTAGAAGTTCTAACCAGATTAGTTAGTAAAGAAAAAGAAATAAAAGGCACTCAAATTGGAAAGGAAGAAGTAAAACTAGCTCTATTTGCAGATGACATGATCCTATGTATAGAAAATCCCAAACAATCAACAAGAAAGCCCCAAAAGCTAATGAATTCTCCAAAGTGGCAAGGTACAAGATCAATGCACAAAATCAGTAGTGTTTCTACACACCAGCAATAAACAGTCCAAAAAGGAAATAAAAAAAACTTCTTTTGCAACAGCATCTAAAAGGATCAAGTATCTAGAAGTAAATTTAATCAAGAAGTAAACAACTTGTATGCAGAAAACTACAAATAATTACTGAAAGAAATTAAAGACCTAAACAAATGGAAAATTATTCTACACTCATGGATTGGAAGACTTAATATCACTAAGATGTCCATAGTACCCAAAACAATACAGATTCAATGCATCAGAAAAACAATATACAGATTCAATGCATCAGAATTCTAATAGCTTTCTTTGCAGAAATGGGAAAGGCAATAATCAAATTCATATGATGGGCAAGGGGCATCAAATAGACAAAATATCTTGAAAAAGAATAACAAAGTTGGAAGACTTAACACTTCCTTATTTCAAAAGTTATTACAAAAAAAAATTTTTTTAATTGAAACATAAAAAAAAATTTTTTTTAATTAAAAAAAAAATTTTAAAAGGAAAGAGTTATTACAATGCTACAGTAATCAAAACAGCGTGGTACTGTCACCAGGACAGGCACACAGACCAATGGAATAGAATTGGCCAATCTATGGCCAATTCATTTTTGACAAGGTGCCAAGTCCACTCAGGGAAAGAACAGTCTCCTTTGTCTGTAAAACAGGGAAAATAACAGCACTTATCTTGTGGATGGCCACGAGAATTAAAGACTGTGCCTGAGACAGGGTCAGCCCTCAATATATCCATTATTATTGTCATTGCAAATTAGCTACTTTGTGCCAGGCACCATACTAGATGCTTACAGTAGAACGATAACTAAAACAGACATAGTCCCAAGCTCGTTTATACCATATGTATGTACTGAGAACCTACTGTATACCAGATACAATTTTAGATGCTGAACAAAACACTCACAGTCCCTGACCTGATGAAGCTTGCATTCTTGAGGAAAAGACAGTCATTAAACAAATACCTAAAATGAATGCAAATATGTATGTAAAATGCTTGTTACTTCATCCACCTAAGGACTTTAGGCACTTCATACACATGGGCACTAAGGGATTTACAATTTACTCAATCTCAAGGGATCACTATGCTTGATTCAGGAGCACTCAGCCTCATCTGACTAATATCTAAGTTTATCCTTAGGGACTATCTGGCAAACAGGAGGCACTGAATAAACCTTTGTTGAGGTTTATTCAACAAAGATGCAGATTTAGCCATGAAAAGTCTTTAAACAGTATTTTATGGAAAGAAAATCTAACATTTCTCCTGAAGTTACCCTGACAAATTTTCTGTTTCTATTTGATGGCTAGGGAACAAAAGAATGAATAATATTCCCATTTAACAAAAACATCCTGAAGACAAAGAATTTAATGGGTTCAACTTTTTCCCCTCACTATCACACCAGTTTTGTTTTGTTTTTTTTTAAAGAATGTCTTGACCTGTTCAAAACTAGGATAAATCACTCATTCGCTGCTGCTCACTGGTTATCAGAGTCCCTCTCCTCTTCTTTTCTAGGAGTAAAATATCCAAAGTGATAAAGGCTTAACAATAGTTAAGGATACAAGATAAAATTATTTCACAGAATGCAGGAAGACTGATGGTCACTGCTTACCTCAGCTAATGGCTTCTACAATAAAGCTTTAAGAAATAATAGGTGGGAAATGTATATGGCTCAAGTGATTGGGCTCCCATCTACCACATAGGAGGTCCAGGATTCCTGGGGCCTCCTGGAAAAAGGCAAGCTGGGCCACGCGGAGAGCTGGCCCACGTGGAGTGCTGGCCCGTGCAGGAGTGCTGGCACAGCAAGATGACGCAACAAAAAGAAACACAGAGGAGCGACAATAAGAGACTCTGCAGACCAGGGAGCTGAGGTGGCGCAAGAGATTGAGTGCCTCTCTCCCAATAAAATACATATCTTTTATAGAAAATTATAGAAAAGCATAAGGAAGAAAATATCCATATTCAATAGCTTCCTTTCAATAAACAGATCAAGATTTTCATTCAGGATGTCAAAAAAAGGCATCTTGCCATTCTAAACAGTGTTATACAGTCAAACAGACTCATTCTTACCCAGTAAACAGAATTAACTTTTTAAAATGTAAACATACAAAAATCACTTCTTTGCTCAAAAACCTTCAGTGGTTTCCCATCACACTATGATTGAAATCCAAACCCCTTGCCCTGGCTTACAAAGCCCTCTATGATCTGAGCCCAGCCTACCTCTCTGATTTTATATTCTATGGATCTCTGCTCTGGCCACACCAACCTTTTTACTATTCCTTGAAAACTTCAGAAGCCAATTCCCACCTCAGACCATTCTCAATGCTGTTTCTTTCTGACTGAAATAACCTTCTCACTCCCTTCTGCACTCACCCATCTGCTAAAATATCATCTCCTAAGAAAGGTCTTCCTTGACACCCTACTAAAACAGTCTCCCTTCCTCCCAGCTACCTGCTTAAATTTTCACTTATCACTCCAAAAAAACTACTGTCTCATTATCAGACTATTAAGTTTCATAAGATCCATAAGAGTAGGGCTTTGCTTTGTTCACTGCCTGGAATACACTAAATAAGGGGTTCTTAACAAGGAGCCCATGAGCTTGAACTGAAAATTCAAAAAAATATTATTCTTGTGGGGACATGTTGGTGCAGGTGTGATATATTTATTAAATAATACACAATATAGTGTGGACTTAGTAAGGGGTCTGTGGTTTTCACCTGACTGGCAAAGAGATTCGTGGAACAAAAAAGGTTAAGAACCCCTCCACTGGATGTTAAATAAGCATCTAAATGAATAAATATATGAACAAATGAATTCTAAAACAGAGGACTGTAAGTATTTTTAACATTCTTTTTTTTTTTTTTTTTACATTTTAAAACAATGGAACTAGCAATATATTTGAGAAAAAACTGTTTTACTAACAAAGTACTTACTTGGTTGATCTGCATAAGTTCTCAAAGGTACTGCAGAAACTCCCTGTAGGCCATGACATACTCGACTCAAATGGCTTCTCTAGAAGAGAGAAAAAAATGTTTCTATTATGTAAAACATGAATTCAAAACAAAAAGCTACTAAAGGTTGAGGAAAACATAATGATTTTAGGCAAACAGTATTGCACATTGTTAATGTATCTTTCTTTGCTACAAAGAGGTTACACTATGAATTCTCTTCTTGGGCAATAACAATCATTTAAATTTTTCATAGTCTCAGCTTACCCTACTATCTTTTTATTATCAATATTCAACAAAACCATCTCATACTTAACCCAATAAAACATAGATGCAATAATGTAAATTGTATTAGCTTTTCAGAATTTTTAGTGCCAGGAATCATTTAAATGTCATAATTAAGTTCTAACTTAAGTACCTGAATAATCTACATTATGACAATCCTCATATAGCTTATTGTTTCCTAACTCTACCTTCCCATGTATGTACAGTCCATATTTACCTATAATAATCTATGAATATGTTCCCTCGCCATCAAATAGAAACAGAAAATTTGACAGGGTAAGTTAGGAAAATGAATTAGGTAATGTACTCATTCTGAAACTATTACAGTTTGACATTTTACAACATAATCCCCACAACAATCTCTAAATATGGATGGCTATTATTTCCTTCGGACAGTGAGGCGCAAAGAAGCAAAGCAAATAGCTCCTCTCCACAGGCAAATGGGAGACAGTGAAAAAAGATACACTGATATAGTACTCTTCTCTATTTCAAGGTAACTCTTGTACCTGAGTCTGACAGCAGACCTAAGAGCAGTAGACAAGGTGTCAGTCTGGAGTTTTAGGCGTAGCTCTGCCTCTCACTAAAAACATGACTTCTAATCTAGAGTTACTTTCTGGAACTCAGGCTCATTTTTGAAACAAGGAAGTTAGGTCACCATATTCTCTTTTAAAGTCTTCATCAATACAGTGCCCAGCCACGATCCCACATACATACATACAATTCAGCTGTTTTGGTTTTTTTTTGTTTTGTTTTGTTTTTTGTTTTTTGATACATTGATGAAAAGGGAAAACTGTCTTGGTAATAACCCGCTGCAATAAAAAAATTTAGCCTCTTGTACAAGCTGAGAGATGGCAAAAGACCCTAGTTTAAAAAGTTGCAGACACTAAAGGGACCTTTGAGAAATTCCTGGGGTCATCTGTAGGAACTGACTGGGTCTGGGCCTTTCAAGCAGTGGTCCCAAGGTTATCTATCCCAATGCGGAGAGATCATTCTGGGGCCGGGATCTGGATTAGAAAAATTATAAAAGGTATGAAAAGGCAAACCATACAGAACAAAGATGGTTTATACTTCTTCCGCCTGGTCGGAGAGGCCTCTGTGTGACCTGCCTGCCCCTCGGTCCGGATTTGGAGGTGGCGTGTGAATGACTGCTGGCAGGGATGGCCACAACGGGGAGGGGGGGGGCGGGGACACACGACTCTCCACAACCGCAACCTGGGACCTCCGCCACTGCGGAAGAGCGGTTGCCTCCGAGCTGCGGCCAGTGCCCAGCCGATGCAAGGCCGGGCTAAGGGTAGTCCCCGCCAGACTGCCAGCCTCTCCTACCCCCATCAGAGTTTGGCCGCGTCTCGGACTCCGTCAGCAGGCCCTTCTGTGCTTCTGGCTCAGCACGACCGCACCCAGTGGGCCCTCACCTTGGCCAAGGAGCAGTACACCCTACTCCAGCTCTGCATTTTCCTCCTGTACTTTCCTTTCCGCACACGCTTTCACCTCGGCTCAACGCCGTCGCCGCCTTGCCAAGGTCTCCCCGCCCTGCGCATGCACAAGAACAGTTTACATCATCGCCTGGGAGCAGCGTCATTGGCCTGTGCGATCCGGGCCCTCCTTACGAGGCGTTCCTTCTGGCTCGGCGTCGTGTGCTGTCGTAAGGAGTATAGTGCTTTGTGGCAGCTGGGCGTTGAGGGACTGTGGAGGAAGAGGTGGCATAAAGATGAGAGGAGGTGCAATGTAATATAATACTTGGAAGATGAAATAAATAAACTATTGTTTGCTTAATGCTCGCTCCAGAAAGTAAAGCTTGACAAACTCTTGATTATGCTGGCTTTCCTCAGCACTTTAGCGTTATCTCACTTCATTCTTAAAACAGCCCTATGAAGTATTGCCATTTCTTGGATGAGGCCCAGAGAAGTAAAACAGTAGCTCCCAAGGTTCGCAAGGAAAAGATGAGGCCAAAAGCTTTGGTCTTCACTACTACTTAACCACTACCCCTCAAGTTATTATATGAGACGGAACTTCCATTAAAGGGATGCCAAAGATTGACATCATCAGCATCCTACTTCAAGTAACTGAGCTAAATGGCAATATGTAGAAAACACACTACTTTCTACCTCTTCAATTGGGAAACACATCTCCCCGGTTTGTTTGGAATGGGAGGGGTGGTGGATGAGATTTTAGGATTGATCCTTGTCTTCTAGTCTGAGGTCGGGGGTCTGATTGTTGTTTTGTGCTAACTCTATATAGTGTGGGAAAAACTTAATTCTGCATTGTATGAATGTGACTGCACAGGCATCATGCTGGGTTCTGTGAATATAAACACGAGTTAGAAATTAACCCTTACCTAAACATGCTCAGTTTTAGGGTAGAGGAGATGCATGCTATTTAGTATTTGTTACAGAGGCTGATAGTTACCACACAATATCCATTCTCCCTTTTTCACCTAGTAACAGAATGTTCAGCTGGACATATGGATGCCCAGAATAGAGACTACATTTTCCACCCTGCCATGCAGCTACATATGGCCATATGATAAAATATTTACCAATGCCCTTCCTCATTCAACATGTGTTTTAAATTATATTTGATATTTTAAAACATGTCCAAAATTTATTTGACACTCCTCCCATCTAAATATGGGCTTTAACTCCCCTATTCCTGAATATGGGCTGACCTCAGTGAAGCACTTCTTCTAATGAACAGAATGCAGCAGAAATAATGCTTGGGTGACTTCTGAGGCTAGATCATAAAATGCAATACAGCTTCCTCCTGGTACTCTGTTGAGACACTCGACCTTGTAACCCAGCTACCGTGTAACTGGATTTTGTCTAGGTTTTTGACTAAGCTACAAGAAATGAATTTCAAGAGCATGCTGGGTTAGTTGGGCCAGTAATTTATTAAGGAATGCTGAGAAGAGAAATGGGAGAAAATAACAGATCATAGGTCCCAGGTAGAGAAGAAGGGGCTGAAGAGTAATAAAGAGGGCTGATTTATAGAATACAATTTACCATGATAGATTATAAATGCCCAGGTTTTACTTGCGTATTGATTCAGGCATGGGTGAAGAAGGCCAGAATAGGGCCTGAACAGGAACCCGGACAGGGTGAAGGCCAGAGAGAGCAAAAGGCCTTTGTGCTTGCTTTTTATTTATTTATTAAACAATTTATTGAAGTATATCATTCCTACATGAACGTACATAAACTGTAAGTGTTCAGTAAACATTGTGAACTTACAAAACAAACATGCATAACATCATACAGAGCTCCCACACATCAACCCCCCAAACACCCTGCATTGTTGTGAAACATTTGCTAGCAAATCATGAGAGAGCATCATCAAAGTATTACTACTAACTATAGTCCATATCTTCCTCCCTATACATTTTTTTAAATGATTTATTTATTTACTTTTATCCATTTTTACCCTCCCCCCGTTTTTGCTGTTTCTGTGTCCATTCGCTGGGCAACTCTGTATCCTTCTCTTCTCATTCTTCTCCTCCTGTCTTTACTGGGATTCCATCCTCGGAATCTCCGATGTGGGAGAGATGCATCCTACTGCCTGCGCCATCTTAGTTCCTGGTTTTTCGGTGCGTCTCGTCTTGGTTCTCCCTTGTGTCACTCTCCTGTTATGTCACCATCTTGATGCGTGGATCATGGGGCCTGGTGGTCCACATGTCTTCTATATTTTTCTTTTTTTAATTTTTACCGGGATTTCCCGAGGATGGAACCCAGATCCCTCCATACAGGAGACGGACGCCCAACCACCTGAGCCACATCCGTCCCCCTGTTATATCTCTTAAGGTTGACCAAAGATACCCAAAGTTACAATCTTTTCCCATACAGGATGGTCATATAATAAATCAGGCTTAGTTTATCACCAGCATTCCAAAAACCAGACCTAGGGAGAAAAACTACATCTGGGGACACATGCATGGTTTCTAATATAGCGAATGTTTAGCCTATGCGCTTGCTTTTTAAACCATTAATTATTGCGCCCCTTTGCTAATGACACAGGAGGAATCCCAGCAGTTTGCTGTTTTGATTGATTACCCCACCCATCAATCCCCCAGGAGGGCCCAATGATAAGGTCCCCGGAGAATATCTGGGGCTTCTCCTGGCTTCTGGAGGAAATCTCGATCTGAATGGCAGAATCTCATGAGGGTCTTCCAGCAGTCATCTAGGGGGTATTGATATCCATGTGGAATTTTTGCCAGGTTCCAGATCCGTCTATTGATTCCCTATCTAGCCTGCTTCAACCATGCTTTGAGGAAGTCATGTTTAAGTGTTTCAGTCACAGCCAACTGAAACCACCATATGTGTGAGAGAGCAAGCCTTTCCATGGTACCAGCTCCCAGCCCAAGTACTGCCCAACTTCCACATTTGTGAGAAAAATTAATTTTTGTCACTACCCACTAAATTTTGCAGGTGGCTTGTTACACAGAAATAGACAACAGGAACACTCACATCCCCACAAAATAGGCTGTCACCTGTAATTATGCTGTTATTTCTTTCCAATATGACTTTTTACTCACGTCTACTGTCTTAGTTTGCCACAGGGCTGCCAATGCAAGTACCAGAACTGTGCTGGCTGTTATAATGGAGATTTTATTAGAGAAAAAGCTTATAGTTCTGAGTCCATTAAATGTCCGATTCATGGCACCATCAGAGATGCTTTCTCACTAAAGTCAGCTACTGGTGATCCTGGCATCCTGCCACATGGCGAGGCACGATGGCGACTGATCTCTGCCAATGTCTCTGCCTTCCCCTCCAGAATCTACCATCTCCTGGGAGCTCAGCATTGCGCAATCAGACATATGGCTCATCTCTTCAGCCTTGAGCTTCTCCATGGGCCCAACCTCTTGAAGGCTTCATGCTTCAGCTTCGGCGGCTAGCGAATTTCAAGTCCTCTCTCACATGGCAGGGTCAAAAATGATGGCTTCCTTTCTCTCTGGGTCTCCTCTCTGTCTCCATTTATATAAGGCTCCAGTAAGAGGCTGAGACCCAACCTGAGTCATGCCTCACTGACATAATTCAATCAAAAGTGATCTAATCAAGCAATCTAATCTAATGCAATCAAAGTGTCTCTCACCAGAGTGAGGCAAGATAGAATAGGAAGCTAAGGAGGAAGAGACGGAAAACGTAATAAGGTACACATACAGAAACTGAGACAATGTCCTGCCAACTTACACAGGCTGAGGAAATGGCCTAACTTACATCAGCCTGGTGATTCACACAAGCAAGTTAAGAAGGGGCAACTTAGAGCACAAAAACCCAAGGGCTGTGTTTTCAGAAGACAGCCAGCAACATCATTACATGGCAGGATAGAGGAAAGGGGCAGGAGGGGCACCACTACCACCCTCCACTCACTTTCAGTTTACCTCACGCTTCATAGACAGTGACCAGAGACCAATCATCATAAACCAACATGCCCTGCAGAGTTCATGGACAGCAGCCAGAAGCCAATCACCACCAGACAGCAACCCCTAACCCCCTAAGAGAATCAAATCACCCAATAAAGTTCCCCTGCTTTGTCTCAAACATGCTAGTCAGCGAAAACCCTGGAGTCCTGTATCCCTGTATATTAGTCAGCCAAAGGGGTGCTGATGCAAAATACCAGAAATCTGTTGGCTTTTATAAAGGGTATTTATTTGAGGTAGAAGCTTACAGTTACCAGGCCATAAAGCATAAGTTACTTCCCTCACCAAAGTCTATTTCCATGTGTTGGAGCAAACTGGCTGCTGACATCTGTGAGGCTTCAGCCTTTCTTCCTGGGGCTTGCTTCTCTCTGGGCTCAGCTCCTCTGCTAGCTCCACAAGGCCAGCTGTAGACTATCAGGCAAACTGCTTGTTTCTTTTCCCAGGGCCTTTTCTCTTTCCTCATGACCAAGCTCCTCCGGGTACTTACTTCCTCGGGCTACAGCTCAAAAACTCCTAAATGCCTTCTCTGTGGTGCGGTTTCTCTGTGAGTCCCTGCCCACCAAGGGGGCGGGTATGCAACATCTTACTGATGTGGCCCAATCAAAGCCTTAATCATTATTTAATCAAGTAAAAGTAAAACCTCTGAATCCAATGCACTCTAATATGCCCAGAGGAAAAGACCAGTTTACAAACATAATCCAATATTACTTCTTGGAATTCATCAATAATATCAAACTGCTATATCCTGTAAAGCAGGGGATCCCAGGGCAGAACTTCAGATTTTTCTCCCTTGAAAATGCCCACCTTCATCTTTGAATGTGTACTTTTGTTTTCTTACTTTACCCCCTGTGGCAGTTTGATATAGTTATGAATTCCAAAAAATAGATATTGGATTTTGCTTGTAAACTGGTCTGTTCATCTGGGCATAATTAAGTTATGACTGGGGCTTTGATTGGGCCATGTCAGTACTGCGTGGAGCCCTGCCCCTTGGTGGGTGGGGAGTCAATATAAAAGACATGGCGAAGGACAGAGTTGGAGTTTTGATGTTGGAGTTCTGATGTTGACTTTTAATGCTGGAGCCCGGGGAAGTAAACAATAGAGGAGCTTGGTCGTTAGGAAGAAGAGAAGGCCCTAGGAAAAGAGACAGAGCCGTTCGCCTGACAGTTCACAGCTGGTCTTGTGGAGAGAGGCAAAGCCTAGAGAGCTTGATAGTCTACAGCTGGCCTTGTGGAGTGACGCAAGCCTGAGCCTGGAGAGAGGCAAGCCCAGGAAGAGAGGAACCCAGGATGCCTGAACCCTAGCAGACGTCGGCAGCCATCTTGCTCCAACATGTGGCAACAAACTTTGGTGAGAGAAATAACTTACACTTTGTGGCCTGGCAGCTCTAGCTTCTAGCCCAAATAAATACCCTTTTGTAAGTACCAACAGATTTCTGATAATTTGCATCAGCACCCCTTTGGCTGATTAATACACCCCTCAATAAATTCTCTGCTTTGCCTTTTTGACATGTCCTTGAATTCTTTCTTGCAGTGAAGCCAAGAACCTAGACACTGACCACTGGCTCTGGTAACAACAGGAATGTACTGATTCAAAACCATAATCTTTTTGGGGATTCAAACTGGCACATCTACTACTCACAAAGTCAAAAACTTTACCACTATTGTTATTCCTCAAGAGAACAGCAATGTTCATAGACCCCCTAGACATTGTTATTTGGCCATCAAAATGGAACTGACTATGCAAAAGAAGTACATTAGCTAGCATATAAGTTTGGCTGCTGTAACAGAGTTTCCCGAAATAACAGGATAGAAGTTCATTTCTCAATTATGTCAAAGTCCAAGGAGGTATTGCTGGCAGTTCTGTCCTGTGATGGGGTCCTAGTTTCCTTTTATCTTGTGAGTCTGCCATCATCAAAGCCTGGCCTGAATGTTTTATTTCAAGATGACTGCTTTAGCCTCTGCCGTCACATCCTCATTCCATCTGGTTAGAAAGCCACATCTAACTGCAAGAGGATCTGGGAATCATGGCCTGGTCAGCTGAGTGCCTAACTAAAAGTTATTAATAAGCAAGAAGAGACAAAGAGGTAGTAGGGGACAGCTAGTAGCCACCACTACACAGGTGGGGAGAATTGCCTCCTTCCCAGGTCTATGCCAGACTTTGACATTTGGTTTAGCAGTCATCTCCACTTATGGAACAAGTCTCATAAATTCTTTCTGGAATGTTCTGTAGCTTTTGACCTCCACTCTCTTGCCCAGAATTGCAATATTCTCATGAAAAGTTTCTCTATCTTTTCCAGCTTTCATTCCCAAATCCCAGAAGCTCAACCCAGCTTAAAAGGTCAGGTAGGGCTGGAGGGGTCAGGATGGCGTTAGTGTAGGAGGGCACACACTGCAAGCTCCCAGAGCAAGGCGGATTGTGGATGGGGTCCTGCCTGGGGGTCTGTGCTGTGCATGCATGGAGTGAGAAGCTTGGGACATCTATCTGTGCGGATCAGTGGTGTGGACGGAACGGTAGAGATTCGTGAGTTTTAAGGCTGCCAGGGGTGGTTGGCACAGACAGCTGAGCCCCGCGGTTAGGGAGAAAAAATAAAATTAAAATAAAACGGCCACTTGGAGCCACAAGCAGGGCGAGAAAGTTTTATTTTCTGGGGATCTGGCTGCCTGGTGCCTCCTTGGACCTTGTGTGAACAGAACAACCGAGCTAATTGGCACCTGGTGAACCGGAGGGGTGGATTCTGGTCGGGGGACGGAACTGATTTCCCTAGCAATCCAGGGATAAGACCTGGGCTGCTGCGGAGCCAGGAAGAAGGAACACTTCCCAAAAGAGGGAGGGTTCTGTTGGAGGACAGGGAAGGATATTTTTTATTTTTAGACATCGATCTGGCTGCCTGCACTGCCCCATTGCTTTGGGGGAGCAGAAAGCTGACCTGAAGCAGCATCAGGCTGAGAGCAGACACGAATCTGCACTCAAACTGATTTACTTAGCAACCCGGTGACGCTCAAGCTCGGCTCCAGAAGGGGCGGAATCGGCTGTCTTTAGCACTCCGTACTGACTAACGTCAGAGCTACAGTTACCCTGGGGAGTCCAGAAAGTGGGACATGCTTGATTAATTTCCACGGGCCCAGCTAGGGTCCTTCCGTAAGGGGGTTGGTCTAGAGAAGGAATTATTTTGGGTTTTGCATTTCACTAAAACAATAAAAATTAAAAAAAAAAAAAGTGAGAAGGTCACTTCAATAAATGAAAAATAAATTCTTTTTAACTTAGTTTAATAGCTAAAAGCTGCTTCAGGACCTGCATATAGAACCCTGCGGGGAAATTGATTGATAAACACAAGTAGGCAGGAAGGATCCACGTGGACCCTAGGGGAATCATTGACCCCCCTTAGCTCTGTTTGACTGCTTGCCTGTGTGGATCTTTGGTTTCTCTCTGTTTCTTTCTGGTCTCTTGCTTTTCTTTCCTCTTTCCTCCCCCCTTTCTTTTTTCTTCCATTTTTTTTAAATTAGGTGCTGCTAGCTTGTCGCTTCTTTGCTGTGCTTCTTTTTCAGTAATTTCCCACTCGCTGTATATATTGATTCTGTATTACAAACTATCCTTTATCCTTCCTGCATCTTTCTGCCTTCTGTTTTCTGTTGTGGCTCTTAGATACAACATTTTTTCATAGGCCCACAACTTAAGGGTGTCAATTTCTATTCCATCTATTTTGTTTTCTTCTTTTTTTTTTTTTATTAGTGTTACCTTTTTCCTTTCACACCTTTATTTGCTATTTCTCTCCCTCCTCATAATTCTAGCCTTCTAAATCACTATATATATATTCCTCCATTTGTTTTCCCAGTCCATTGTAGGAACTCCATTTTTTTTCCTAGTACTCTACACTGTCTACACAAGTTAAATATTCATCTCATTAAGTCTCATTTTGCCCCTCTTCTAACCTTTATCAATATTACTATTATCCTTCTGCCTTCCTTACATCTTTTGATTCCTCTGGCCCTAACCTTTTGCCTTCAAGGGAACATAGAAAGAAGTAAGGAAATAAAATAAGAAGAAAAACTGCCAAAGAGAAAACAACTCACACACAGAACCAACAGCTAAATAAAACTCTAGAGCATAGAGAAAAGCTAATCAACTGAACAAGCCCATCAAGATAATATGATGACCAGAGGGCAACAAAAAAATACAAATGACTCTGAGAAACTGGAAAACATGGACAAGTCCAATGCACAAAATAAAACCCAGGAAGCAATGCAGAACATCGAACAACTAATCAAAGCTATCCAAATAAATATCATGGACCAACTTCAAGAACTGAAGGAAGAGATTAAGGATATAAAGAAGACACTGGGAGAACATACTGAAGAAATAGCAAAAATGCCTAAAAAGGTAATGGATATGATGGTGAACAATGGCACAAGCCAAGAAATGAAAAAGACGCTGGACTCACATAACAGCAGATTTGAACAGGCAGAGGAAAGAATTAGTGATATGGAAGACAATACAGCTGAAATCAAACAGATTGTAGAACAGGTAGACAAAAAGATAGAAAAAAATCCAGCATGGACTCAGGGAATTAACCGATAACACAAAATGCACAAACATACGAATTATGGGCATCCCAGAAGGAGAAGAGAAGGAAAGGGAACAGAAGGAGTGTTGAAGGAAATAATGGCTGAAAACTTCCCAACTCTATTGAGAGAGATGGATGTGCAGATCCAGGAAGCACAGCGTACCCCAAATAGTATAAATTCCAACAGGCCAACTCCAAGACATATACTTGTCAAAATGTCCAATGCTCAAGACAAAGAGAAAATACTCAAGGCAGCAAGAGAAAAGAGAACCATCACATACAAAGGAAGCACAATAAGATTAAGTGCTGATTTCTCACCTGAAACCATGGAGGCAAAAGACAGTGGTATGACATAGTCAAAACACTAAAAGGAAAAAACTTCCAGCCGCGAATTCTCTATCCAGCAAAATTGGCATTCAAAAATGATGGAGAGTTCAAAATATTCACAGATAAACAGAAATTAAGAGAGTATGTCAAGAAGAAACCAGCACTTCAAGAAATACTAAAGGAATCTCTACAAGTTGAAAGGAAAAAACAAGGGAGAGAGAGTTGGAGGAGAGTTTAAAAACAACTGAAAAGACAAAAAGAGAAACAAAACAACATATGACATACATTAACCCAAAAAAAAATGGCTGAAGTAAGAAATTAATTACGAGTAATAACACTGAATGTTAATGGATTAAATTCACCAATCAAAAGACACAGATTGGCAGAATGGATAAGAAAATATGATCCATCTCTATGCTGTCTACAAGAAACCCACCTTCAACCCAGGGATTCAAGGAGGCTGAAAGTGAATGGCTGGAAAACCATTTTACACGCTAACAATAGCCAAAAAAGGGCAGGAGTAGCTATTCTAATATCAGACAAAATAGACTTTAAATGCAAAACTATTGTAAGAGACAAAGATGGACACTACATATTAGTAAAAGGAGTAATCTCTCAAGAAGAGAGAACAATCATCAACATTTACGCACCAAATCGGGGTGCCTCAAAATACGTGCAGCAAACTCTGGAAAAACTAAGAGGAGAAATAAATGCCTCTAAAATTATAGCAGGGGACTTCAACACACCACTATCATCATTAGACAGAACATCTAGACAGAGAATCAATAAAGAAACTAAGGCACTCAACAATACATTAGAAGACCTGGACTTAATAGACATATACAGAACACTACACCCAAATACAGTGGGATTTACATTCTTCTCGAGTGCACATGGAACATACTCCAAAATAGACCACATGCTAGGCCACAGAACAACACTCAATGAATTTAGAAAGATTGAGATTATACAAAGTAATTTCTCTGACCACAACGGAATGAAGTTGGAAATCACTAAGGGCCAGAGAAACAGGTTAGGCACAAGGATATGGAAGTTAAACAACACACTCTTAGACAAACAGTGGGTCAAAGAGGAAATCTCAAAAGAAATCAGTAACTACCTTGAAACTAATAAAAACGACAACACAACATATCAAAACCTATGGGATGCAGCGAAAGCAGTCCTGAGAGGGAAGTTCATAGCCATAAATTCATATATTAAAAAAGAAGAAAGAGCTAAAATTGAAGACCTAACTGCACACTTGGAGCAATTGGAAAAACAACAACAAACTAAACCTAAAGGAAATAGAAAGAAGGAAATAACAAAGATTAAAGCAGAGCTAAATGAAATAGAGAATAAGAAAGCACTTGAAACAATAAACAAAACCAAAAGTTGGTTCTTCAAGAATATCAATAAAATTGACAAACCCTTAGCCAGACTAACCAAGAAAAAGAGAGAACAGATGCAAATACATAAAATAAGGAATGAGCAAGGTGATATCACTACTGACCCCACGGAAATAAAGAGTATCATAAGAGGATACTTTGAAAAATTATATGCCAACAAGAATGACAATTTAGAGGAAATGGACAAGTTTCTAGAAACCCACAAACAGCCAACATTGATGAAAGAAGAAATAGATGAACTCAACAGTCCAATTACAAGTAAAGAGATAGACTCAGTCATCAAAAACCTCCCAATTAAGAAGAGTCCAGGACCAGATGGCTTCACAGCTGATTTCTACCAAACATTCCAGAAAGAGCTAACACCAATTCTACTTAAGCTCTTCCAAAAAATAGAAGTAGAAGGAATATTGCCTAACTCATTCTATGATGCCAACATTACCCTAATACCAAATAAAGATACCACAAGAAAGGAAAATTACAGACCAATTTCTCTAATGAACCTAGATGCTAAAATCCTTAACAAAATACTTGCTAATCGCATTCAACAACATATCAAAAGGATTATACACCATGACCAAGTGGGTTTCATCCCGGGTATGCAAGGATGGTTCAATATAAGAAAATCAATCAATGTAATACACCACATTAACAGATTGAAAGAAAAAAATCACATGATCATCTCTATAGATGCAGAAAAAGCATTCGACAAAATACAGCACTCTTTCCTCATAAAAACACTACAAAAGATAGGAATAGATGGAAACTTTCTGAAAATGATGAAGGGTATATATGAAAAACCCAAAGCTAACATCATTTTCAATGCTGAAATCCTAAAAGCCTTCCCTCTGAGATCGGGAACAAGACAAGGATGCCCACTATCACCACTCCTATTTAACATTGTCTTAGAAGTACTTGCACGAGCACTGAGACAAGAAAAGGACATAAAAGGCATCCAGATTGGAAAAGAAGAAGTAAAAATTTCATTATTTGCAGATGACATGATCCTATACATAGAAAGCCCTGAGAAATCTACAACAAGGCTTCTAGAACTTATAAAGGAGTTCAGTAATGTTGCAGGCTATAAGATCAATGCTCAAAAATCAGTACCATTTCTGTACACCAATAACGAGCAAACTGAGGAGGAAATCAGGAAAAAAATAACATTTACAATAGTAAATAAAAGAATCAAATACCTAGGAATAAATTTAACTAAAGATGTAAAGGACTTATATACAGAAAACTACACAACACTGTTAAAGGAAATCAAAGAAGATTTAAATAAATGGAAAAATATTCCCTGTTCAAGGATAGGAAGACTAAACATCATCAAGATGTCTATCCTACCCAAACTAATCTACAGATTTAATGCAATCCCAATAAAAGTCAACACTGTATTTTTTAAGGAACTGGAAAAACTAACCACAAAATATATTTGGAGAGGCAAGAGGCCCCGAATTGCCAAAGACATATTGAAAAAGAAAAATGAAGTTGGAGGTATCACACTACCTGACTTTAAAACATTCTACAAAGCTACAGTCATCAAAACTGCGTGGTATAGGTACAAGGATAGACCTACTGACCAATGGAACCAAATTGAGAGTTCTGATATAGATCCTCGCATATACAGTCATCTGATATTTGACAAGGCCACGAAACCCACTCAGTTGGGAGAGAATGGCCTCTTTAACAAGTGGTGCTTGGAGAACTGGATATCCATATCCAAAAGAATGAGAGAAGAATACCATCTCACACCTTATACAAAAATCAACTCAAGATGGATCAAAGATCTAAATATAAGAGCCAAAACCATAAAGACCTTGGAAGATAATGTAGGGATGCATCTACAGGGCCTTGTAATAGGAAATGGTTTCATGAACTTCACAGCCAAAGCACGAGCACCAAGAGAAAAAAATAGATAAATGGGATCTCATCAAAATTAAAAACTTCTGCACCTCAAAGGATGTTATTAAGAAAATTAAAAAGCAGCCTACCCAATGGGAGAAAATATTTGGCAACCATATATCTGATAGGAGCCTAATATCCTGCATATATAAAGAAATCCTACACCTTGAAAATAAAAGGACAAACAACCCATTTAAAAAATGGGCAAGTGACCTGAAAAGACACTTCTCCAAGGAAGAAATACAAATGGCTAAAAAGCACATGAAAAAATGTTCAACATTACTTGCTATCAGGGAAATGCAAATCAAAACTACAATGAGATACCATCTTACACCTATCAGAATGGCAGCTATTAAAAAAACAGGAGACACTAAATGTTGGAGAGGATGTGGAGGAATAGGAACCCTCATCCACTGCTGGTGGGACTGCGGTATGGTCCAGCCACTGTGGAGGACAGTTTGGTGGAAAGCTAACAATAGATCTTCCGTATGATCCAGCAATTCCACTGCTGGGTATATACACAGAAGAACTGAAAGCAAAGACACAAACAGATATATGCACACCAATGTTCATAGCGGCATTGTTCACCATTGCCAAAAGTTGGAATCAGCCCCGGTGTCCATCAACAGAAGAATGGATAAGCAAAATGTGGTACATACATACAATGGAATATTACTCAGCTGTAAGAAGGAACAAAGTGCTAACACATGGAATAACGTGGATGAATCTTGAAGACCTTATGTTGAGTGAAGCAAGCCAGGCACTGAAGGATGAACAGTATATGACCTCACTGATCTGAACTGAGGAAAGTGAGCAGTCTCTGAGAACCATTGTCTGAAAGATAGGTTAACAAAGGAGAGTAAGAGAAGAGCAGGCTTTGAGCCATCACCCATATGGACATAATCTATGGTAAAGGGATAGAGTGTGGTTGCATGTTGGGGGATGGGGCAGATGAGTGGTGGTGTTCCTGGGTTTGGTGGTGCAGCACTGGCGGGTGGGTGTATTAGGAAGGGCAGGTTCAAATTCCCAGGGCATGTAACTGTGAATCTTGACATTCCATGGGTTGGGATAGGATGGTATCATGGGCCCTGGGGGGCTGGGGGGGAGGGAACAGTCAAGATGTTTGGTGGTCATGGGGAAGGACACAGTAATGGACACAGGACATGGTAAATATCATCAGAAGTATTAAACTGTATCATCTAAATTGTAAACTATACTGTAAATCATTGACAATGTTTAGTTGCTATATTTTGCTATCTGTATAACAGTTATAACAATGCTAACATCCAAAAAAAAGGGGGGGGTTAATATGGGGTGGGGAAGGGAGCGCGGTTTGGTATCTGGGAGTCTCCGGCACTCTGTGTGTGACTTTGCTGTGACCTAAAACTTCTTTGAAAATTAAATGAAAAATTGGGAGACAATGGGGATTGAGAGGGGGAAGGTGTCATGGCACACTGGACATCCGATAACACAGTGATAAAAGGAAGGAAAAAAAAGAAAAGAGAAAGGGGAAAAAAAAAGAGAATATATATATATATATATATATATATATTTTAAAGGCATTTCCTTTGCTTTTTTGCCCATTTTTTTGAATGTCCCAATCCGCTAATTATATTTTGTTTTGTTTTGCTTTTCGTTTGATTTTTTTTCTTGTTTTTTTTTTTTTTTTCTTTTCTTCTCTTCCCCCCCCTCCTGAGTTTCCTTATGTTTGTCTCTTGCATATAAGCTTATCATAGTTGTTTCTTTTTCCTAGTAAGTGTACTTGATTATTTTATGGACTACATGTTCATGGAGGATTTGGATCACAGAAAGGTTACAATGGGTACTGCAGGGGATTATTGGTGGGGGGTGTCTGGGAGGGGGGTTTCATGGGAATTAGTTCATGCGAATATACATGAAAGATATACAAAATCGTTCAAAAGATCAAAAGATGGGGGCATGGTCACGATGGGTGGACAATAACACAATAAATGAGGGAATCTGAATTCCTAGCCTGGAGAGCTCTGCCACAGTCTCCAATGGAGCAGCAATAGTCCTCTGAGTCCAGGGACAGTGTCTGTCAAAAGAGGATGACCCACTGATATGTTCTTTTTATTGATGACTACCCTTGTGAGTCTTTGCTCTTGTAACTGAGACTTAGCCTGCAGTTGTGAGTGCCTAAGGGTTGCCACCTGAGAGCCTCCTTGTTGCTCAAATGTGGCCTCTCTCTAAGCCAAACTCAGCATATGATTGCATTACCTTCCCCCCAACGTGGGACATGACTCCCGGGGATGAGCCTCCCTGGCAACGAGGGATTAATACCAAGTACCAGCTGGCAACACAACTGGAAAAAGACCTTGAATAAAAGGGGGAAAAGGTAAAGACAAATGAGTTCAAGTGGCTAAGAGACTTCAAAGAGAGTCGGGAGGTCATCCCAGAGGTAACTCTTGTGCACACCTCAGTAGGAGCTCATAGAACATCTAAGTGCCTATCACCCCACACAGAGGGGCTCCTGAGAGCTCTGGAGACACCCAGGTCCTATATAAGGGGGGATAGCCCCAGAGTCTGATGCCTTATCAGTGGGCTCTATTTTGGAATCTGTGCTCCTGGGAGTGACAGAATTGGACTCAAATAAGTCCTCTCTACATATGGTTTATCAGTCCCTTTTATTCAAACTTATATGTGATGCTGGAGTTTTTAGGTATACTTCCAGAGACTGGAGCCTCTGGCCTACCTATGTGCCAGGTGTGCGTGGAATCTCGGTGGAGCTGCAACTCCTACCCTACAGCTCAATGGACTCATCCAAGTCACCTGGCGAGGAGACAACGATGGGCAACGGCCATCCCAGGGAATGGAGAGGGCCTGCATCTGCAGGTAGGATCATCCCACCCACCATATCCATGGGATATAAGCCCTCTCTCACTTGGAGGTGGAGTGGACATCACCATCCCAGTCCCCTCAGGATTGGGGGAAGAACTATAGACTAGAGTGGACTTGATGGTATTCTGTTGTACACATATAGTGATTCTAGCAATGGAAGAAATTATAACAATGAGGTGGAGCCAGTGGCCACTTGACACTTTTGGGGCAGGGAGGGGACAAGCAGTTGAAATACAGGGGCTTCTTTGGGATTTGGAGGTTTTCCTGAGTACCATTGTGGCAACGGATATAGGCCATTTTAAATCAGCACACACCACTCAGCACTGTGTGGGAGAGAGTGTGGTCTACCATGTGAACTGTGGTCTATGGTTGGTGGCAAGGCCCCAGGATGTGTAAGTCCATTGAGGGTGGTGGGCCACACTTGTGGGAGATATTTGTGTGGGATGTGGTGGGAGGTGTGGGAGGTGGGCAACATGGGAATCCCAGTGGGTTCCGTGTAATATTTTAGGTAATCTATGTACCTGTTAAAATATATATATATATAAATAACATTTTTTGTAAGCAAATGCACATATATGCATATATATTTATATATCATTTTACAAATATTGGTATATATTGTGAAAATGTTGATTTTTACCCACAATAAAAAATAAAATAAAAAAAAGGTCAGGTAAGGAAAGAGATGTCTTACTACCCCATATCCTTCCACTCTCTTCCCTATCTCTTCCTCCAACTACACCTTTTTTCCTCCTCAATCAGTATAAAAGATATGTTCAGACACATATCAATTAATGCAAACATACTGGGATGGCCAACAGTGGTTAGCCCACACTAGCAGCTAACATAGCCAAAAATTGGACCATAGTTGTTTGGCTAACTTGATTTTTTAACTCAATACAATCTATGACCTACTTTAAATATTAATAATCACCTACAACATTATTTTTAATGACTACTTAGTATTTCTAAATGGATGCACCCTAATTTATTTAACTACTCCTTATTATTATGTATTTAGACCATTACCAATTTTTCAATATTATGAACAGCTTATGGCTAAGCCTTTGCAACACATTCTTTATCATTTCCTTGCAATAAATTCCCAGAAACAGATTTGTTAGGTAAAAAGAAAAGCATATTTAAATCTTTTGATACTGTCTTTCACTTATTTCAATTTTTAATAATGGTTGCCTTAAATGGATCAGAAGTTGTAAAAGTTACAAATAAGTTAATGTAAATGGGTTAATAAGAAATGAATTATTTTTTATAAGCACAACAAATCAGGCAAACAAAATCTTTCAAATGTTTTTTCAGAACACTGCCTTTGCTAGTTTATATATATATATTTTTAAAGTTAAATAAGTTAGTCTATACTTCATCATTTTTTAGGTACAGTGGCCAGAACATGGGTTTTGCCATTGCAAAAAATTGCCATTGGCCTAGGTGGACCCTTGCTTCTTCTCTTAACAAAAAAAAAAAAAAAAAATGTGGAAGCTTGTAAACATTTCTTAACTGCTCTGATCATCAGTTTCTTCAAGGATAATACAAGGATGTTATCCTACCCCACAAGGTTGTTGTAAGTATTAAAAAGATAAAATATGTGTAGAGTCTGGCCATTGTTAGGCATTTAACCAATATTAGTTCCCTTCTCTGCAACCCTTTTATCCCTCCTGTTAAACTGAATCCTAATGCCTTTTTATCTAGTATAAAAGTAGACTCGGTAAACCTTAGAGGAAAATGTACCTTCTTCTTAAGCCAAAAGTTTAAATGATCAACAAAGTGGTCACAATTAAATATAATCTAGGGACAGAGCACCATGGGGGTACTCTATTTTTTCAGTCCCTTGCTGTGGTTCTTCTTCCTCTAACAACTCAAACCTTGATGTTTCATAGGAATCTGTCCTTAACCTCCTGTTCTTCCCACCGTACATACGCATTTTGGCCATCTTACCTATTTTCATGGCATTAGTACATACCTACATGCAGTGATAACTCCTTGATCCTTATCTCTAATCTCTACTTCTCTCCTGATCTCCAACTCCATATTTTCAACTGTCTACCAAACATGTCCAACTGGGCTGTCCTGCAGGCATCTCCATTTCAATGATCTAATATCTAAAATATTCCTTTACATTTATGATTAATGATACCAGTTACCCAATCACCCACAGTAAAAACATTGTAGCCATTCTCAACTCCTGCCTTGATCCCAATATCTAACTGATCACTGTTTTAGTTGGCCACCCCTAGAAACAGACCCAGAAACAAGCATTTGAGTAAAAGTAGCTTATTTGAGAGGTGATCTAAGGAAGCACCTATAAGGGGTGGAAAAGGGATGGAAACTAATACAGGTATATTAATGAGTAGATTACCACTGTGGGCAATTGAGGCTCAACCTCACCAGGACTTCCAGGAGACTGCATAGAACATGCTTCACAGTTTTCCTACTCAAAATATATCCATCAGCTTCTGTAGCAGTGTGATATTATTTATGAATTCCAAAAATAGATATTGGATTATGTTTGTAAATTGGTCTGTTGCTCTGGGTACATTAGATTGTATTGAATTCAGAGGTTTCACTCTTACTTGATTAAATTATGGTTAAGGCTTTGATTGGGCCACATCAGTAGGATGTTGAGTCTGCACAATATCCCCACAAGTAGGTAGGGAATCACAGAGAGAACGGCAAGGCTGAGGAGTTGGTTGGAGTTTTTGATGCTGGAGCCCTAGGAAGTAAATACATGGAGAAGCAGGTACGTGAAGAAAGAGAGAAGGCTCCATTAGACATAGCAGAGGCCTTGGGAAAAGAGACAAGCCATTTGCCTGATAGTTTACAGCTGGCCTTATGGAGAGAGCAGAGCAGCTGAGCCAGAAGAGAAGCTCCAGGAGAGAGACGAGACTTATCTCAGCTTACAGTTGATAGAGGAAGAAGCTGGGACCATGGAGCCTTAAGAGGAAGAGGAAACCTGAACCCTTGCAGATGTTGGCAGCCATCTTGCTCCAACACATGGCAACAGACTTTGGTGAGAGAAGTAAATTACACTTTATGGCTGGGTAACTGTAAGCTTCTACCCCAAATAAATACCCTTTATAAAAGCCAACAGATTTCTACTATATTTTATTAGCACTAATGCAATTAGTAGCTGACTAATGCAGCTTCCAACATTCATTTGTTAAGGGCTGCTCCAAGGTCTTTAACTCTAGAACTTCTGGTCTGCATAATGGGTGGGTTGATCCAGCACCAGGGCCAGAGAAAGCCCTCAGACTTGCAGTAGAAAGACCTTGGGTGGGTATGCAGAGAACTAGTGAGTGCCATTCAGGTGAGGCATCAATGAGGTCTGCTATAATCACGAAATCCTATCAATATCTTCACTCGTGAAGGAAACTTTGAAGATGGCCCCAAAGTTTCCAGTTTAGATGGCTGGGTAGATAATGAAAACAACACAGAAATAGGTAACATAGGAGGAAGAGCAGCCTTGGAGAAAAGGAAAATGAGCTAAATTCGTTCAATCGGAGATACCAACTGGACAGCCCTGTGGAGATGTTCACAACTTTAGAGCTTAGAAAATCTAGTCATGGACTTGGGAGTCTGCTGGCATGTGTATAATGGTTGGCATGTATAGGAGTAGATGAACTCAGAACACCTGAAAAAAAAAGCGCTTTTGAGAAAGACTGAGAAGGAGCTGTCAGAGAGACTGTACACCTATCACAGTGTCAGGCACTGAGCAAGTCCCAGTCACTGTTTTGCTAAATTACTTTTAGTTGAACTCTGTGGCCCTCTAGAAGAGGCTGTTGCATAAGTATATTCCTTCATATGTACTGCCAACCTACTCCAGACTGCCTCAGATAAAGGCAAAACTGGTGATACTCACACAGTGGGATTTAAGGGAACCTATAAACTCTCTGTCCCAAAATGTCTTTACCGCATCCAAACACTGCATTAACTCCAGGCCCGAAAATTTCCCATTAAGAGATGCATTCCTACTGTTTCTTTCCCAAGCATTCTATATTAAAATAAGCTATTTGTTGCTGGGTATAATTCCTCTCTTATGGAAAAGAGGGTAGGAGCATTAACATCTGCAAATTTTCTAAACCCTGTACTAGAGGCTTTGCATCATTTCTTCATTCAATCCTCACAGCAGCTCTGTGAATTGGCTCATCAAGTGGCTTTTCTGCTGGATGCTTTGGTGATTCTGGGGATTACTCTGAAGGGTAGGAACCCTCCCCCATTGGGCAGATGTGGGGTGAGAGGAATGGAGCAGAGTGTATGACAAGTGGACATCAGATGACTGGGAAGAGCAGGGCATAGGCAGAATAAAAAGAGGAGCCAAAATAGATGAGAAGTTAAAGAAGATAGGCCTCATGAAGGCTACTCTCTTGCTCAGGGCCACCTGATACTCACCTTGACATTGGTATAACTACCATGTTAATAAGAGTAACGACTATAGTAATAACCTCAATGGGGTGTCCTAGTTACAAGCTGTCTTTATGGATGAGGTGCTGGGCACCATGCTGGGTAGGCAACAGGAAGCAATAACAGAAGCAGTCTCTGCCCTTGTGGAGTTTATATTCTAAAGAGGGCATAGCATTAATCAAATAATTTTATGATGAAAATTTTAAAAGCATAATGGTGATAAGTGCTATGAAGGAGCATGGTGATCTAACAGGGAATTTGGTCCAGTTGGGCAAGCCAAGGAAGGAAGGCTCACCCAAAGAAGTGGTGCTTGAGCCAAGATCTAAAGGATGAGAAGGAGTCATCTGGGCCAGCAGGATGGAAAGAATGTACCAGGCTGTGAGCATTATTACTGTACTCATTTTACAGTCAGGAAAGAATATATGTTGTAAGAACGACTGGACTGATGATTAGGAAACCTAAGTTCTAGACCTGACTGCTCTTCACTCTCTGTGTAATCTAGTGTAGGTCATCTGTTGAGACCTTGGTTTCCCAAACTTTAAAATGAGGGGCTACAAAATCCCTCCTAGCTATAAAGTCTTCGGTGCCTTCACACTGAGTTGGCTTATGGAGTACCACACATTAGTCACAGTAGCTACTGGAAGTAGATGTTTGTGTCTTTGGGGGCTGTCCTCCATTTTCATTTCTGAGGGATTCACTCCAGTATGAGACCAAAATCCATTAGGAAGCCCAATTGGCCACCCCTGGCTCTCCTGGCCCCAGCAACCAGATCAGGCATAGGACCTAAGCTCTGCCAATCAGATGCTCCCACCAGGACATGAATTGAAAAGAGTGGCACAAAGATACTGTGACAATTTAGAATTCACCCCACTGGTAGTAGTCATGTCCTGTCCAGAGACCCTTTCTATGGCAAATCTTAGCTGAGGTTTGGGCCACCCAGCTTCCTGTCAGTTCTTTATTGGCTATCTGGTAGCCTGCCAATAAATTCCTTTTCTACACAAGTTAACCAGAGATTATTTGCAACCCAGAATTCTGGCTGGCACACTACCATTTATTGAAAAGCTACCATGTATCAGACATTTTAAGTGAACCATTTTTTTTAAATCTCTGCAAGACAGTATTACTAACCTGATTTTACAGGACAGGAAATGGAAGCTCAGGGCATTTAAATAACATACCTAAGGCACATAGTCAATAAACGGCAAATTCCAGTTTGTCTGCCCCTGTTCTTTCCACCATTCTATGCTGATTTTGTTCAGGCATGATACTAACTGGTAAGAACACAGAGTCCCTCTCTCTTTTCTCCCTACCACATCATATTTCCTGTGGTGGAAGGCTCCATCTCCTGCATTTACCTGCCTTGATTATTTAACCTAGTTTTGCCATCTATTATGGGACAAATCAGCCCAAGTGATTTTCAGAATTACTGCCATACAGCCCTCTCCACTAGACACTTTGTAGTTTTATTAAGCAACTGTGCTTCATTTCCTGTATCATCTCCATTTTTCCTAAGAAATTCCATTTTCTTAAATGATGCTTAAATGACAATAATGAAATTGAATCAAAATGCTAATCTATGCCTTGTTGGTTGGTTGAATAGGTACTAATGAGTTTTAACACAGTTAACAGAATATAAGTAAGCTGAGAGCAATTTAGTCAAAAGCAGCCAGAAAGGGGCAGTGTTCTGTCATTATGTCACTCACTCTGTGGTTCCAACAAAGAAGGAAACGCAAAAAAGCAAATATGCTGTTGGGATCATAATGGAGAATTTACCATTCAAGCTTCAAAATTATTCTAACTACAAAGATATGAGGCTGCTGATGTGCCATAGTCAATAAATCAATAATTATCAAGTGTTACTTATTGATTACTACTAGGTACAAAATACTGTGCAGGACACTGAAGGGAATACAAAAAGTCATCAACAAATCTCCCTGATTTCAGAAAGCTCACAATGTGGTTGAGGAGCCCAGGCATACATGGGAACAGAAAAGAAGTGCTAACAACAAGACAACGTGTCCCCCCTCCCCCAGCTGGGCCTTCTTTCTCCCCCCACCTTACCACCAACTACCATTAGCCAAATGACTCTTTCCCTTGCCTCCTTCAAGTCTTTGCTCAAAGGTCACCTTCTCAATGAGGCCTGCCCTGACCTTGTATTTAAAATTTGCAACACATCCACCCCTGCCCTCCACTCTAATTCTCCTTTATCCTGCTTTATTTTTTCCCACAGTCCATATCATATTACAAAATATTGTGTAATTAATTTATTGCATTTATTTTATAAAGTTTGCTGCTGCCACTAGGATTTAAGCTCCACTAGAGCTAAGGTTTCTGTCTATTTTTTCACTGATGTATCCCCAGAGCCTATAAAAGTGCCTTGTACATAACAGGCGCTCAAAGAAATTGTTCTATGATTGAAAGTGAGTTGAAAAGATAATAAGGTGGGGGGGCGGATGTGGCTCAAGTGGTTGGGCGTCTGTCTGCCATATGGAGGGACCTGGGTTCGATCCCTGGGACCTCCCAGTAAAATAAAAAATATATATAGAAGGTGCATGGGCTGCCAGGCTCTGTGTGCCAGTGAGCCGCCAGGCCCCGGGAGCCATGCAGCAAGATGATGACATAACAGGAGAGAGACGCAGGGGAGAGACAAGACGAGATGTCCGAAAGCTCCGAAAACCAGGAACCGAGGTGGCGCAGGTGGCAGAACACCTCTCTCCTACATAGGAGGTTTCCAGGATCGAATCCTGGTGAAGACTGGAGGAGGAGGATGAGAAGAGAGGGCAGGAAAGACACAGAGAATTGCCCAGCGAATGGACACAAAACAGCAAATGGGGAAGGGGAGGGTTTAAAATGGATAAAGTAAAATAAAATAAAATAAAAAAAAGATAATAAGGGCTGCAGGAATTTAGAGCTGGAAAGATCAGACTGGACCATGGGAGCGAGAAATGCCAGGTGCCTCCAGAGGCCACATTCTCCCAAAACTGATGGGCTTGATCTTATAGGTTTTGAATGCTGTCTAGAACTATTCCAGAGCAATTTACAAAGAAACAGGATTCTTCTTAGAGGAGCATGCAGGTTCCTCCTTGTGCCGCCATTAACATGTTTAGGTAAGGAGAGGTAAGCCTTGTTTCCGCAAAGAAAGAAAATTCCCTCTTGATGGTTTAAAGTAGAACAAACGTGAGATTGGCTATTGGTGAGCTGGAGCCCTCTTTAGAACTTATGGTTACCAGCTCCCCTGGTTAACCTGCTAGCAGACAGTACCAACATACACCCATTGGGCACTGGGTTATGAAACAGGATGCTTCTATGGGTGTCCCATACAAGGTTGGCTTCTCCCCACAAGCCATAGGCATCTAGTCTATGGCACGCTCATGGCATCTTTGGTGGGGTGTTTTGGTTGGCATAAGTTGTGTTTATAAACATGGACTCACAAGAGCTGGCAGGGCATCCCCAACGGTACTGGGTAGTGTTTGAGTCCCATACTATTTTTCCTTTAGGCCACCAAGCCTTGGTACTGGTGAGCATTGTGGCATTGATGGGGTACCAGATTAAGTAGGCGTTTGACCCCCAGACTTGGGGGGCATTGGCCAGAATACCTAAGTGTTTGCCTGGTTGAGGAGTCCAGAAGGTACTGTTAACAGGAGGTAAAGTTAAGTTGGCCCAGGAAAGGAGGGGAAGAGGAGTGTTGGGAGGCATTGGAGTAGATGCAGATGGGAGGGTGGTGGTTTTAGGTATGTGAACTGAGATGCATAGAGGTCCCAACAGAGGAGAGGGGGTAGGTTTTAAGGTGATGCTGCTAGCTTGGAATGTTGTAAGAAGCTGGCTGATGTGTTGCTGGTATTCTGACCGTGCACTGGATGATATTGTGATAATGGGGTGGACAATGTGGATATTGGCGGTTGCCCAGAGTTTGGGAGCAGCTAGCAATGCCAGAAATGTTTCTGGTTGGGACACACAAAGCCAACACAAGGATTTATTTGCTAAGTTGTGGCTTTTTGGATGAGATTTTTAAAAAGGGTGTTTGGTTTGCCCTCCTCCTAGCAATAGGACGATGTAGTAGACTACATGAAGCTTCATTTGGACTAGAGTTAGAGGAGGTAGAGCGAGCACAGTAAGGCGGTGATTAAAATCATAGCTAACAGACACAAAAGGACAAATATTGTGTGATTGCATTGTGAACCAAATATATTGTGTAACATATAGTATGATTTAAAAAAATTTATATGTATCTGGTACATTTAATTAAGAAATGTATGTTTTTATTCAACTGTATTTTTAAAAATTATTGTTTATATTTTCAACTATTAAATGTACAAAATAAAGTTAAAAATAGTTAAAATAAATAAATAAAAATAAATAAAAACAGATCATAGTTAAGAGCAAATAGCAACCCCCCACCACCACCACCAAGCGGAGTCACATAATTCATATACTGGATTTGACACAAACACTACTCAGCTTCGGGGTTTTTGTTTGTTTAAATTTTTTTTTATATTTTAAAAGATGTTTAGATTACATAAATGCTACACAAAAATTACAGGGATTCCCATGTTCCTCAACTCCCACACCTCCCATAACATCCCACATAAACATCCTTCATTAGTGTGGCACATCACCTGCAATAGATATACACATCCTGGGGCTTTGCCACTAAGCATGGACCATAAAAGGCACTTCAGGCCATCCAGTGGCTGGCACTCAAATGTCTCATCAGGTGTTTCCAGCTAGTCAACACTTCCTGGGACAGCGGACTTCCCTCGGGATAGGTGCACCCACCTGGCAATTCCTTTGACTTTAACAGCTGTGAGAGTGACCAGAACCACAGAGTAGGGTCCCTTCCATTTTGGTTGTAGTTGGGAGTGAGGCCTGTTCTCCTGCAGCGTCTTGACCAGAACCTGGCCCATTAGGAGGACCTTAGCCACCTTGTGGAGTCCATGAAGGATCTTCCACTGCACTGCTAAAGGCAAGTAGACTTGGGCTCCCTTAACAAGACACTCACTAGCTTCTGGGGTGAACCCTAGTCTAGCCACTTTGGTTTGCTCGTCCTGGGTGTATTCTGGAGCCTTAGGTAGTGGGACAGGTTCTGTGATGATGGCTAGAAGTGGGGCTTAGTATGTACCGCAGCTTTAGCTGCTGCATCTGCTTGGGCGTTTCCTCTAGCTGTAGCAGTGTGTGTTTTCTGGTGCCCTGGGTAATGCATAACTGGTATTTCTTGGGGCAGCAGAACAGCCTCTAGCAGGCCCAGAATTTCTTGCCGGTACTTGAAAGGCAACCTCCTGTTAGTAAGCAAGCCTCTTTCCTGCCACACAGCAGAGTGGATATGGAGGATAAGGAAAGCATACTTGGAATCTGTGTAAATGTTAGCTCTTTTTCCAGTGGCTAGAGTTAAGCCCCAGGTTAGGGCAATGAGTTCTGCCTTCTGGCTGAGGTCCGTGGGGGAAGGGTTTGGATTTCCACAGTTTGTTTTTTTTAATACTCCCCCCGCCCCCCACCCCCTGCCAGATGGCTCCCTTGTCTGTTTGCTCGTTGTTTTTGCTCGTTGTTTGTGCTAGCTGTTTGCTCGTTGTTTTTGCTCATTGTCTGCTTGTTGTTTTTTGCTCATTGTCTGTTTGTTTTTTCTTTAGGAGGCACTGGGAACCGAACCCGGGGCCCCCTGTGTGGGAGGCAGGCGCTCAACTGCTTGAGCCACATCCGCTCCCTTTAGTTTTTCTTTTTTTGGATGGGACAGTTCTAGTTTATGAATATATATATGTTTTATAAATATATATGTTTATGTCAGATATGTTAAAATACAGCATATGGAAATAGGGAGAAAAATGGCTGCATATGTGATGCTAACATTTAACGATGACATGTACCATGTTAACATGGTCACTTTGAGATAGGGCAGATGGTGGGATGACTTGGGAACAGATCTTTCAATTAAGACTTTTTTGTTTCATTTTAAAAACAATTTATTGTCGTATATCATTCATGCATGAACATACATAAACAAAAGTATTTAGTAAACATTGTGAACTTACAAAACAAACATGCATAACTCCCATACATCACCCCACCACAAATACTTTGCATTGTTGTGAAACTTTTGTTAACAAATTATGAAAGAGCCTCATCAAAGTATTACTACTAACTATAGTTGGTGTCTTACTCCCTATACTTTTTTTTTTAAGGATTTATTTATTTATTTACCTTTATCCATTTTTACTCCCCCCCCCCCCCCCCGCTGCCGTTTTTGCTGTTTTTGTGTCCATTTGCTGGGCAACTCTCTGTCTGTTTCCTGCCCTCTCTTCTCATCCTTCTCCTCCTGTCTTCATTGGGATTCTATCTTTGGAAGTTCCGATGTGGGAGAGAGGCGTCCTACTGCCAGCGCCACCTTAGTTCCTGGTTTTTCAGCATGTCTCGTCTTGGCTCTCCCTTGTGTCACTCTTCTGTTACGTCATCATCTTGCTGCATGGCTCGCAGGGCCTGGGGGACTCACCTGCTCTCAGGGCCTGGTGGTGCGCCCGCGCATGGGGCCCCTATAGTTTTAAAGTGGGAGACCACTGCATAGCTTGCTCTTTTAATTCCTTCTATAACAAAACTGCTTCCATCTGTGAACCACTCAAGGTCTGGGTCTGTTAGAGGCTTATCTTTTAAATGTGGCCTGCTTGGGTAGTTTCGGTGAGAGTTTCAAGGCAGAAGTAAAGGCCCGGGGGCCCTTAAGATCGGACCTTGGGCTTTCTACCAGTAGCAGGGTGGCTGGGTAGAAACTGTACCTCAGGGGACTCTAGTAATTGAGCCTGATATTTAGTTAACTGGCTACCTGTAAGCCATTGGTGGTCCCTGACTTCAAGTATGCTTTCACCTGGTGTGGGGTGAAGATTGTGAGGGGTTGTCCCCAGGTTAATTTGGTGGCTTGTTCTATTAAAAGGGTGGTTGCCCCACTGCCCCAAGGCAAGGTGAACATCCCTGCTCAATATTGTCCAGAGGCTTGGAGAAATAAGCTACTGGTTGAGAAATCTCACCCATTTTCTGGATTAATACTCCTAGAGCCACTCCTTTCTTCTCAGTTACGTACAGAAAGAAAGGCTTGTTTAGGTTAGGGATGCCTAAGGCTGGAGGGCTAATTAAAGCCTGTTTTATGGCATGGAAGGCAGTTTCCTGGTCCATTGCCCATTCTAAGGGTTGGTTGTTGGCCCCTGCAGTAGCCTCCTCCCTGATAGGATGTTGTTTCTGTGGGGGTAGGATTGATTGGGGTTATAAGAGATGGAAACTGGGGAGACTCGGAAGGGGCCCACCCTGGTAGTCCGGTATCCCACACTAAGGGGTTTATTTGGTCATTCATCTCCTGGAGTATTATGCTTAGGGGGGGGTCTCGGGCTTGGCTCCAATACTGTGGCCAGGCAAATGGTCTCAAACCCAAGCTTGCTAGTTCCCTTTTCAGGGCGCCAGATGCATGGGGGACTAGGCTAGGGCTTATTAATTGCATACTAGCCCCCAGGGAATGTAGGAGGTCTCATCTGAGTAGTGGGGCTGGGCATTCTGGAATAACTAGGTACTGATGGTTTATGAGGAAGTTCCCTATTCTATAGGGGAGAGATTCAGTAAACAGCCTAGATTTGGAATCTCCATTTACTCCCTCTATTGGGCACGACCCAGACGAGAGGTCTGGAGTGGCAGGTCAGGACTAAGTGTCTCCCATATCAATTAAGAAATTAGCACTCTTACCTGCCATGTCGAAGCTCACCTGCAGCTCCTTGTGGTGGTTCGCGGTGTTGTCCAAGGAGCCACGCCTGGCCTCCGGCCCCTTCAGTCTTCCCCAGTCGTGGTGAGCAATAGGTGCATTCCCAGGCCCGGTGTCCATCCTTTCCACACCTGGGGCAAGGCCCTGGCGTGTCTCGGCGGCGAGGCAGCTTGGGGCAGTCATATTTCCAGTGACAGCCTCTCCACACTGGAAGCAGGTTCCTGCTGGTGTGGACCTGGGTTTGGGTGGCCCTGAGGTGACAGGGTGCCTGTAATGGCAGCTAAAAGGTGAGCCTGTTTCCGGGCCCTGTGCCTGCCCCTCCTTACCTGTTCCTCTTTGGCAGCATGATTACAATTGTTGAAAACGGAAAAGGCTGTTTCTAGAAGGGTGTTCATGGAGGTTTGGGGACCCATGGAAAGTTTTTGCAGATTCCTATGGATATCCGGGGCAGACTGGCTAATTAAGCGAGTTCCTAAGAGGATCTGTCCTTCTCTAGAGTCAGGATCTACCAGAGTGTATTTTTTCATTGCCTTCACTAACCTTCCTTGAAAGATGGCTGGGTTCTCATCCTTCTCCTGAGTGATTTCCCTAACTTTGTTATAATTGACCAGTTTGCTAGTACACTTTCTCATCCCTTCAAGGATACATGTGACCATATGGTCTCCTGCCCTCAGATCTGCCTGACCCCTGTGATGGTTCCACCCCAGATCTGCATTCGGGATTGCTACTGCCCCTACCACATACTGGTTGGGCTCTTGGGTGGACAATCTATTGGCATGCCCTTGGGCCTTGATCCAGATGTGGAGTTTCTCCTCTGGAGTGCAGCTAGTTGAGAGAATAATGTGCATGTCACCCAAGGTTAGTTAGTCAGTGTGAGGTGCTGAAACTCCTCAGTAAATGTAGCAGGGTCTTTGGAAAATCGACCCAATTATTCCTTGCATTGTGACAAATCATTCATAGAAAAGGGACATGCCACTTCTCATATGGGGTATAAGCCTTCTGGCTGGGTGGAATGAGGCCCTGCTCCATGTGTGGCCTGCCAGACTAGATTCTGGACTGTACAAGGGAGGCACTGATGCTCCTGCTGGGGGTGGGTCTACAGGGGCTTTTGGATCCAGGATGGGCATAATGGGGTGGGTTACTAAGAAGGAGGTCACCTAAGTTATCTTTCTCTTTTTGGGGGATGTTCGTGCAACCCAGGGTTTTCTTGTGCATAACGCAATTGACAAGAACCTTTTAGGTTCTCGTTTTAATATAGAATCGTAAAAAGTGGACTTAGGGAATTTCTAGCCATTTTCATTCCCTTTTACACAGGAAGTCTAACTGAAGTATGCGGTTATAATTTAGGGTCCCATTCAGTGGCCACTCTTGGCTGTTGTATTGCAGCCACATGCTGTTGCAGAAAAGATTAGCCATCAATAGGCAGGTTGCACCTGTTCCTGAGGAGACACCCCAATGGGGAGTCTGCAGGAATACTGGAAGAGCTGCCCATTATTCTACGGGAGGATGAGAACGTGTTTGTCAGTCTTTGTGATGTCCCACTTCTAGACCTGACCAAATGGAAATTGCTCACTGTCTGTAGCAGTTTTTGTTTTTTTTTTGTTTTTTTTGTTTTTTTTTAAGAATTTATGGAGAACTAGGAGAAAAGAACAGAGTTTATTGAAAAATGGGAGAAAAGGACAGGATTACGCATCGAGATGTTGATGCCAGCTCCTCTAGGCAGAGAGAGCCTGTAAAAAGTTTGATATTATTTATGAATTCCAAAAAAAGAAGGATTATGATTGTAAACTAATCTACTCCTCTGGGTGTGATACCCTTTGATTGTATTAGATTCAGCTGAGATGTCTTTGATTAAATTATGTAAGATTAGGGCTTTGATTCGACCATGCCAGTAGGGTATGACTCAGGGTTGAGTGCACACCCCCTTAGTGGGCTGATATAAATGGATACTCTCTCAGGAAGACATGAAGAAGAAGACTCAGAATGAGAGACATAGACATGGAAGAGGAGAGAACTTGGTCATTTTGGTCCTGCCATGTGACAGAAAGGAGAAGGCTCAAACAGCTAAAGCCCCAAGAAGAGAGACAAGCCCTAAGCCAACCTACAGCTGAGATCAGAAGAAACTGGGTCCATGGACCCTCAAGAGGAGGAAGGCCCAAGTGACCAGGCAGAGATCGCCCACCATCTTGCTTCAACATGTGGCAACAGACTTTGGTGAGAAAGTACCTCTTATGGTACCTTGAGTTGGACTCTTTGGGCCTTATAACTGTCAGCTTTTATCCCAAATAAATACCCTTTATAAAAGCCAACAGGTTTCTGATACTTTGCATCAGCACTCCTTTATTTATTTATTTATTTATTTATTTATTTATTTATTTGTCCCCCACTTGCTGCTTGTGCTTGCTGTGTCCATTTGCTTTTGTGTTTTCTGTGTCTGCTTGTCTCCCTTTGTTGAGTCATCTTGCTGCATTGGCTCACCATGCCACGGGGGCCAGCTTGCCTTCACCAGGGCCTCCATATGGTAAATGGGAGCCCAAACAATTGAGCCACAGCCACTTCCCCATCAGCACCCCTTTGTCTGACTAATACACCATCTTGGGGATTGGGAGTCCTGCTCGCCATCCTGGCATCCTGGGGATCAGGTGCTCCTGCCACTGGGCATCCCCAGGGCCTTAGAAGTCTTGAGAGCTGTCTGGGTCCAGTTCCCAGACCAAAGACACCAAGCCCAACTTCTTCCCTAGATCTCTTTCCTTCTAGTACAGCTCACTTTTGCAGAGGTCTTAAGAAGTGGACATGAGAGAGACTTTAAGATTGACTAAAATGACTAGGGACTGGAGGTCAGGAACTCATTTTATGTTTGCTGCCAGGGACTGAGGTTTGCAGCCAAACCAGACATTAAGAAGCCAGAGACTAATTATTTTGCAGGATAACAACCTTTGGGGTACTACAGTTAGTGGATTAACAGGGATCTCAGAGCCTCCATGGGACTGAGGAAGGGACAAATCACTGGGCATGGCCAAGGGTGGCATCTCGGGGGCCTCCCTCACAAATACATTTTCCATTTCTGAGGCATTCACAGACCCAACAATGAGAAGGATAGCAGTAATTGGAAGATTGAAGGCACTCTAATTTAAAGGGGTAAACTATTGACCTGAGGAGGCACCACAACAGGTGGTAGTCATATTCTGAGCAAAGGCCTAAGGAAAGGATAGGGAAATCACAAAGAAGGCAGGGGAGAGAGCAAGAGACGAGTAAGAAGATGGAGTATGAGGTTACAGGGTAGTTATGGGAACTCTCCTTTGGGCTCATACACAACTCAGACCACATGCCTAGTAACTTCAGGGGCAGTTTTGCCATCACTCAGCTTCTCCTTGAATCTGGATGGTCAAGAGGCATGCCTCCAAAGGAGGGACGTGGAGAAAGCTGTGTTATCTCCTGGCTGGCTCTCCAAAGATGTTGCCAGGGTGGGCTTCCAGGTTCTTGGCCACGTCACGGGAAGGAATTCAAGGATGTGCCACAGTTAAGCAAGCAAGTAAAAAGCTTAATTAAAAGTGAAAGAAAGCAAGAGTACACACTTGAGACAAGAGTGCAGGCATGCTCAAGGGAGAAACCTGCTCTGCGGCCCAGGCTTTATTAAGGCTGTTTTTCCTCTTCCCCCTTCCCTACGTTAATGAAGGATCCTAGCTATTTGCTGTCCTGATTTTTTGCTTTTCTGCCTTTTAAAAAAATTTTATACTATAGACTACTCAGATTGCATGCATAAACTTTTAGGGAACCAATGCGGAGGCCTTCCTGTTTGGAGCCCTCAGGATCTTCTTATCCCGGGAGTTTCAAACAGGACCTCCTGACCAAATTCTTGGGCAGGATTTCAGCTGTAAGGGCTACAGCTTTTTTCTCCATCCAGCTGCCTTTCCTCAGGGGGTTTCCGGGTGGGGTCTCATGACAAGGGTCTTGGCAGGATTTCAGCTATGGCAGTTATGGCTTTGTTCTCAGTCCAGCTGCCTTCCCTTGTTCTCTACGCTAACCTACCTCAATAGCAGGTCATTAAAAAGGAAAGTTATTTTATACTTCTATAACACAAACACATCAGCACACTTATCAAGCAGGTTAGTTGAATATGCTTTCAAAATACATTTGGGACCACTTGACTTGGTCTCTGCAGATGTTCTAGTGAATCTTCCATAAAATGGATTCTGGTAGTGGTCATGAAGTATTAGTCATTAAGGAGCCCTAACAATGAGAATGTGAATGACATTTACAGTTCATAAAATCCTGTCACAGGTACACTAGCACTGGTTGACATAGTGACCATCATCGATATTATTAGTATCATCATTATTGATGATAAGGCAGAAGACTCCTGCTTTAGTGAGTTTAAGTCACTTGTCTAAGCTCACAAATCTAATAAGTGATTAAAGCAGGGCTCATATCCAGGATTTCTGACTCAAAATCCATGGCTTTTCATTAAATGCTTCTGTACCTCAAGACATTTTTATGGGATTTGAACCATACAATTATATTATTGATCTGTTAGATCAGTTGAAGAATCCCTGATGCCTCTCAAACCCATAGCTGCTTGGACTTTATTCAGTCCCTACCTGTCTGCCTTTAACTGAGCTGAGATAAGAGAAACTGGGGAACTGGAGTGTATCTTTCAATGGTACTCTCCGCCAGCTTATGAAAGATTTCCTTTTCATAGTCTTTGTTCTCACAGAATTTAAACCCCTTCAAGTGGAAATGGTACTTGAGGGGAAGTGAGCTGGAAATATTCTTTACTTTATCTCATCCAACATATTTCATTTAACATTTCCTGTTAAGAAGGAATTCACCATAACCATTAAGGAACTGAAAGAAAAAGGCGACAAATGGCCAAAACACTTAAGTGAATAAATACACATTGAGGTGGGAGGGGTGTTGCTATATCAAAAGACTAATAGAGACAGAAACAAGGTAGGGAAAATTGCAACAGGGTATTAGTAAATCCATTAAGCAGGGAGGAATTGGACCTCACTCTTAGCTTGACAGAGTGTGAAAAGGAAGACAGGGGCAGGTTTATGGGTTTATGAATGAACTGTATGTAAAGAGATTGAAGTGTGGATACAAGAGGTGGAAATAGTCCAGGAATATAGCTATCCCTACAAATATTAAGTGGATTCCCTGATGAACTATAACAAAAAACATAATGATGGTCAGCCACAAGTTGGGCGTTTCTCTTCATTCATTCTTTTCATTTACTAGAATCAAGAGGAGAGATGCTCAAAGAGGTCATCTCTGCAAGTTATCCTCTCTGTTTCTCCAAAAGAATTCCCAAAGTTACACTTTACCACCATTTTTCTAACAAAATGACACTTAGCTTGTTAGGCTTAAACATGCTCCTATCTAACGTTTTTTTCTGGAATCATTTGTAGCTAATCCTTCATCTTTTTGAAAAGACAATAACAGCTCTCTTGTCCCAAAGCCAACCGCATGGTAGCAATTAACCAACAAATCAAAAAGTAATACCCACAGTATGTCCAGCACTGTAGGGGATATAAAGATTTTTTATTCTTTTTACTTTAATTTTTGTGGGAAATTTCAAACACACACAAAATAGACAAACCAGTATAATGAAACCTCACGTACCCATTACCCAGCTTCAACAATGATCAAATCATGGCTAATATTGTTTCACCTATATCACTGACCACATCCCTCCTCCTGCTTTATTTTGAAGCAAATCCCAGTAGTCATATCATTTCATTAATAAATATTTCAGTGTGTATCTCTAAAATATAAGAATTATTTTTTAAACATAGGGATGTTTAAAACAGAATGAAAATTTAAATTCCTTAAATATAATCAAATAGCCAGTCACTGTTTAAATTTCCAGTTAAGATCTGTTATTATTAATAACATAGAGTTCTTTCAATATGTTAGGCACTGTGCCAAACACTCTAATTTAGAAACAGTATGCAATTTAATCTTTACAATAACACTATGAAGAAGGTAATATTATTATCCTACTTTTGACAGCTGAAGAAATGAAATCTTAGAGATGTTAAGGCATACGCTCTGGTTACTGCCTTCAGAAAGTGTATAAGTATAGCAAGAGAGATTAAGCCTGAAGAAACAGAAAACAGGAACAATTACAATGGATTACTGACTTATATGGATAAAAAGAGTTTAATGGGGGAGGAATGTATGGGTGTTGCAGCAGACAGAAAAAAAATCATCCTAGTGGACATAGGACTGAAAATCCACACTGTAAATTATTCGTCTATCTCATGCTCTGGAATAAATGAAAATTCCAAAGGAAAGTCATTTCAAGATGTAGTTGAGAAGCTGTGTCACCAGAAACATCAAAAACTAAAGAATCCAAATCTGTGCAGTTTATGTGACTGTAATATATATTCCAACCGACAGGTGGCAGGAACATGCCAGCAATATAAAATGACGCTAACTCTAAACTTGCTCTAACAAATAACAATTCTGCCTTCTTCTCTCAACTGCTCAAATGTATTTCATCAGATCTCCCAATATCCAACCACTCTAAATGTGATTTGGGGAACACAGAAGAAATAAGAGAGCCTCTAAGACAGTGCTTCTCAAAGTATGATTCACAGACCCTGTCTTACCTTATCATCATTTGGGAGCCTGGTTAAAAATGCTGATTTTGAAGACTTAGTACATCACTTGAAGAAAAGAAGGTAAAATATCTCATTAACAATTTTCTTATATTGATTATATGCTGAAATCATATTTTGGAGTAGAGTGGGTTAAATAAAGTATTTGTTAAATTAAATTTCATCTGTTGTTTCTTCCTTTTTAAAGCTTAATTTACAGTATTAGAGAAGGCAATTACCAAATTCATCTGGAAGGGTAAGTGCACCCGAATAGCCAAAAGCATTCTGAAAAAGAAGAGCAACGCGGGAGGAATTTCACTGCCTGACCTTGAAACATATTACAAAGCTACAGTGGTCAAAACAGCATGGTACTGGCATAAAGATAGACACATTGATCAGTGGAATAGAATTGAGAATCCAGAAATATACCCTCACCTATACAGTCAACTGGTTTTTGACAAACCTACCAAACCCAAGCTAATGGGAAAAAACAGTCTCTTCAACAAATGGTGTTGGGAGAACTGGATATCTATAACCAAAAGAAAGAAAGAGAACCCCTATCTCACCCCCTATACAAGAATCAACTCGAAATGGATCAAAGATCTAAATATAAAAGCTAGGACCATAAAACTACTAGAAGAAAATGTAGGGAAACATCTTCAAGACCTTGTAGTTGGTGGTGGTTTCTTGGACCTTACACCCAAAGCAAGTGCAACAAAAGAAAAAATAGAGAAATGGGACCTCCTCAAAATTAAACACTTTTGCACTTCACAGGACTTTGTCAGAAGGGTGAAAAGGAAGCCAACTCAATGGGAAAAAATTTTTGGAAATCACATATCTGATAAGGGTTTAATATCCAGGATATATAAAGAGATGTTACAACTCAACAATAAAAAGACAAATGACCCAATTAAAAAATGGGCCAAAGACTTGAACAAACATTTCTCCAAAGAAGAAATACCTTTGGCAAAAGAACACATGAAGAAATGCTCAACATCTCTCATGATTAGGGAAATACAAATCAAAACTACAATGAGATATCATTTCACACCTATCAGAATGGCCACTATTAAAAAGACAGAGAACTACAAGTATTGGAGAGGATGTGGAGAGATAGGAACACTTCTTCATTGTTGGTGGGAATGCAGGATGGTACAACCACTATGGAGGACTGTTTGGCAGTTCCTAAAGAAATTGAATAGACTTGCCACGTGACCCTGCAATACCACTACTGGGTATATACCCAGAAGAACTGAGAGCAGTGACACGAACAGACATCTGAACACTGATGTTCATAGCAACATTATTCACGGTTGCCAAAAGTTGGAAACAACCCAGGTGTCCATCAACAGATGAATGGATAAACAAACTGTGGTCTATTCACACGATGGAATATTATGCAGCTGCAAGAAGAAATGAAGTCGTAAAACATGTGACAACATAGATGAACCTGGAGGACATTATGTTGAGCGAAGCAAGCCAGACACAAAAGGACAAATACTATATGATTGCATTAGTATGAACCAAAAATATTGTGTAACATATTGTTTGATTAAAAAAAAATTGGGGGATGGATGTGGCTCAAATTGTTGGGTGTCCGTCTCCCATATGGAGGGACCTGGGTTCGATTCCCAGGACCTCCTGGTTACGATTCCCAGGACCTCCCGGTTAAAAATAAATAAATAAATAATATGTATTTAGTACATTTAATTGAGAAATGTATGTACTTATTCATCTGTGTTTACTTTTTAGTTTTTAATTGTTTATATTTTCAATTATTAAATGTACAAAATAAAGTAAAAAAATATGGATACAGAAAATTGGAGATTATATATGTGGCTTACATCTGTGTCTCACAATGTGGCTCCCATTACATTTCTATTGGACATCTCTGCCCCAAAGATGAGAGATAGAGCAAGTGACTCGAGCCTGGCCAATCAGAGCAACACATTCCTATAGTGATTGGCTCAGGGACTTAGAACACAATTAAGAGTGAAACACACTCTTGTTCCCTCTTGATGTCCATCTAAGTAGATATAGGAACTGGAACCATTGCAGCCATCTTGTCCACATTCATGGCCCTAAGGTGGAGCAAACTCCAAGGAATTAGTCCAATAAAAAGAGAAAAGTGACAATTTGTTGATATTATTTGAATTCTGGATGAAGCCATGCCTGTACTTAGCCATGCCTTGGACTGTTCAGTTTTATGAGCAGTTTTTACTTTCAGAAGTTGTGGTTTAGAATTTCTGTCACCTGCAACAGAAAGATTCTAAATTAGTACACCTTTGGATTTTGCGTTGGTAATCTTGGAAAGCAAACGTAGTCAAAAGGAGGAGGGATGTCTTAATTCAAATGATTAGAAACTGAGTGAGTGATAGGGAAACATAGTCACAAAATGTAAACATGACATTTGGTTCTAAAAACAAAGATAGGACAGGGCCTGCTCAAAGGAGAAATGGATCCAGAGAAGTGGGGTTTTGTTTGTCTGTATTTTAGTTGTTTTGATTTGGGGAGAACTGGAATATTCTAACTGCATGGTTTTCTCTGGCTTTGGGATCAAGAAGAACAAGGAACATTTTCCAATCACCCTCTCAAGTGTGTAGTCTTAAAGTCTGGACTTTCCTTATCCCAGAAGAGACTTAAGAGATATCTTGAAGTAGCCCATGCAACAAGTGATGAATGCCTGAACCGTGTTTACAGAGGTGGAAAGAAAAGAGATCAAGGAGACAATAAGAATATACAATTAAAGGACTGGTGATTGACTGGAGGTAGAGGAGAAAAAAGAGAAAAACAAGCTGACCCTCAGTTTCCTAACTTGGGAAACTTAGTGGGTTATGGTGAAGCCTTTCACCTACAAAGAAATATGGGAAGGAGAGCAGATATGATAGGGGGAATATTAGAAATGATAGCCCATTTCTATGCTTTCTAAGGGCCACAGGCAACTGGGATGCAGATATCCCCTAACATACTCTTGCCAGTCACAATGCACTACAATCTTTTCTCTCCCTGCCAAAAGGGCTACTCCAAGAACTCCTCTGCCTTTAGAGAAGTCCAGATAAGAACTGGACACAAGTCTCTATGATACAAAAAATCACTCATCCTCAGGGGACACTCAGCAAGCTCTCCCAAGAGCTACTTATCTAACCCTCCACCGACACTAGCACCAGAGTGGACTGCAAGTTTGGCTGCCCAGCAAGTGTCCGGCCTGGGATCAAAAAGCCAGTATCCCCTCCTCGTGGGACACCCAGTCAGTGAGAAATTCTCTTGGAGACCCACTTGCTTGGGGTGGAGTAGAGAAGAACTTTCCCCATGGATAGAAGGATAAACTACCACCATGAGGTCAAGAACTCTCAACTTCCATTCTCCACAAGTCACCTCACCTTCCTCAGGCCTCTCCTTAGTTAGAGGATGAGTAATGTAGGGGAGGGGGCTGTTTATGCTGCCTCTTTGTATATCCCAGGAAAGAATCTCACAATATTTTTTGGTAGCTTTCTTCAGGATGTTGGATATTAGGGCTGTTTGGTTTTTCACCTGGACTCCAGTCACCAGCAGGCTAGAGTAAATGAATAAAGCAAACTTGGTGGAGCTGGGGAAAGAATATTCCAGGCAGAAGGGCCAACAATGCAAAGAACCAAAGGCAGAAAAGGATTGAGAATGCTTGTTTGAGGTGGATTTTTTTGTTGAGGATGCTTCTTTGTGAGGATACATGTTTGAGGATCAGAAAGGAGGCATAATTCCCAAGCTCCTTAGCTTGACCTATAAGGAACTTTGTGAAATGGCATCTATTTAACTTTTTTCTTTTTCCACCAATGCATTCTCCCACTCCAAGACTTCTGAGTTTGACTGATCTATTGCTACATAACAGACTACCTTCAAAGCACAGTGGCTTGAAACAACACTGACCCATTTCTCATGATTCAGTGGGTTGGCTGGACTCAGCTGGGTGGTTCAACTGCACCATATGGTGTCACTCAGGCAGCTGCATTCACCTGGGAGCCTGGCTGGGGCTGGGACGACCAAGATGGCCGCATTCACATGCCTGGGGCCTGGCTGCTGACTTGACAGCATCTCCACACGTCCTCTCTCTCCATGTCATGACTCATCATTCAGCAGTCTAGCCCAAGCTTATTTATATGGTATCTGACACTACAGAGGTGATAACTAAATTTCCTAGCCTAGGAAATGATATGCAATCACTTGCATCACAGTCTATTAATAAATGAAGTCACAAGGCAAGACCAGAGTTGATGTGGGAAGGGAAATATATTCGGCATCTTGATGGAAGAATGACAAAGAACTGGGACCATCATTAGCCTACTCCACTCTGGAGATATCAAACAACTCACAGTTTAGTTTCCTCAACACCATGCTGCTTCATTACATGTGCCTTTAGACAGGGTTCCTTTTCCCTGGGATGGTCTTTCTTGCCTTCCCTTCCCCCATTAATCTTTTATTAGTTACCTTATTAAATTGGTTTGCAATTATTTTTATATCCCCACATCGAACAGTCACTGGATGCGGGCAATGACCTTAGGCTGGGCAGCTCTCTTGAGCCTGGGGCAATTTCTGGAGAGGGCTGGCAGCTGAGGGCTGTCTATCAGCAGCAAACTCAGCAGTGGGAGGAATAAGTACTTTAACTTGAACAGGGATCTGTGTGTCCCAGAACAGTGTCCACTGTATTCCCTTGTCTTCCTCTCGTCTTGTGCTTCTGCCTTGATAGCCTCCTGTTCTTGGCAAGCCTTCCAGGGGACTGTTGCCTCTGAGCCACTGCCCAATCCTTGGAAGGGTTACTTTTTCCCAGTCATGCCTGGGTCTTCAAATCTTTACTGCCTTTAGACTTCCTGCTTTCTAACATCACATATAGTCTCTGGCCCAGCCAGTTACCCTTTGTTGTGTCTTCTTGAAACTTACCCTCTCTCAAACTGTGGACAAGTAAAAATGTTTATTTAATGGGAAAAAAAAAAAAACCTACAATACACATAGGTGATTGTCCTAGTTTGAGTCTTTTATGGACCTCAGAAAATTATGTTCTTGAAGCAAACCCATTCCTGTGCCTGTAAACCTATTGTATGTGGTGGGACCTTTTGGTTAGATTCAGTTACTGGGAATCACTATGTCACAGAGAAGATTCAGAGCCAATCCCCCTAAAAAATGATTTTAAATAAAATGACCCAAGAGGATCTCAAGTGACCTCCTGTTAGGGAATGAATTATGCCCCCCACAAAAGGCATGCTCAGGTCTCAGTCTCTTGTCTTGTGAATAAATAAGACCTTTGAAAATGTTATCAGTTAAACTGTGCCCAAAATGAATGAGGATGGGCCTTAATTCAATATGGATTAAGTTCTTACAATTATGCAAAGGGAATTAGATACAGGGAGAAGGAGAGAGAGAAGCCACAGGGAGCAGCGAGAAACTGGAAATCCGCAGAACCCAGAAGAGAAAGGAGAAGATGCACCTTGTGCACTGTCCTGTGACAAAAAAAAACAAGAAACCCCAAAGATTGTTGGCCAGCCAAAAGATATGACCCCTGAAGAAGGCAAGCCTTCTATCCTCTGAAACCATGAGCCAATAAATTCCTGTTGTGAAGCCAACCCACTGAATAGCAGCCAAGAAACTGAAAATACTCCCTTCTTCCATTTCATCCCTCTTTTGGGGAGCCACAAGTGCTCTAAGATGTTTGAGTAATCTGCTTTTTTAGAAGGAGAGGGGACTGGTGACTATGGCCTTGGAAATGGCCTTAGGGGCCACTGGAGTCTCAGACTTCTGCCTGCTTATTGCCTGGCCCACTATAGAAATCTGATTGCTCTCCTTTTCCTGTCATTCTGTCTTGTCAAAAGATGTAAACAATAATTCAGCCTGGGGATTTAGGCCCATTTATAAATGGGTGCAATAATTCAATCACGGAATGATACAGTGGAAGGAGGCTTTATAGGCCATCCAATGCGCACGATTTATTTTACGTTAAAAAAATTTTAGACAGTTTTATTGATATATAATTCATACATATACAATTCATCCATTTAAAGTATACAATTTAATGGTTTTTAGTATATTCATAGAGTGTACCATCACCACAAACATATTCATTGCCTCAAAAAGAAACCCATACGCTTTAGCTGACACCCACCCTAGACCCTCCCCATCCTTCCCCCACCCATAAGCAACCACTAATCTATTTTCTCTATATAGAGTTCCCTATTCTAAACATGAACTGAATGGACTGATATAATAAGTGTTCTTTTGTGACTAGCTTTTTTCACTTAGTATAATGCTTTCAAGGTTCATCCATGTTGTCGCATGTATCAGTACATCATTTTTTTTTCTGGATGAATAATATCCCATTGTATGGCTATACCACATTTTATTTATCCATCAGTCAGTTGAGGGACATTTGGGTTGTTTCTATTTTCAGGATATTATAAAAACTGCTGTTATGAACATTTACATAAAAGCTTTAGTGTGGACATAGGTTTTCATTTCTCTTGGGGATATATGCCTGGGAGTGGAATTGCTAGGTTGTATGGTAACTCTATGTTTCATCATTTGAGGTACTGCCAGGCTGTTTTCCAAAGTGACTGTATCATTTTACATTCTGACCAGCAGGGTGTGAAGGTTTCTTGCCAAGGCTTGTTATTTGATTTTTTGAGTCTAGCCATCATAGTGGGTATGAAGGGTGACTCATTTTGATTTGCATTTCCCGGATGACTGATGATGTTGAACATCTTTACATATGCTTATTGGCCATTTGTATTTCTTCCTTGGAGAACTATGTATTCAGATATATTACTCATTTTTTTAAATTGGTTATTTGTCTTGCTCCATTTAATTTACAATTTGAAAACTGAGGCTCAAAAATGTAAAGTGACTCACTTAAGAGGTCTTACAGCCAGTGAATTTCAGAATCAGTGAAGTAACTTACTCCTATCTTTCCAGATAAACATATTGGTAACATTTCTACTTTGAATTGTGGAATCAGCATGAAGAAATTTTACAAATAGCAAATATACCATATTTCAGAAAAGTTCTATATTTCACTGCAGGACTTGATGTGTCACTGTCCTCCTAAGTAACTTGATGGCATTTTATAATTATTATTACCAGAACCACATTAATACTGTATTTAACTTTTACATCAAAATCCAGGATTTGGGAGAGATTTAGAAGAAATTTCAACATTGGATGCATAGTGTGATATGGGGAGTACCTTAACCACATTTTATAAAGAAAGAATCACACTCAAGGTAAACAATAAGCCATGGATTCAGGGCTTGAATGCAGTCTTTGAACATCAAATGATATGGTCCTTCTAAACCCCACAGCCACTCTGTTCACCAAATAATTTCCAAAAGGACAACTTTCTTCAACTCCAAATTATATACATAATTTTATTGGAGTGTTGGCTATACCTTTAAAACTCTGTATACTAATAAATTTCAGATTTCTAGCTATTCATTGAACATTCTGAATAAAGAATTATCCTATTGATACTGAGCAAAAGCCGGGTTCTTTGCCCAATGTGCTTCATGATGACCAATTCCTGAGACATCAGGGTTTCAGAGACAGAAAGAGTTTATTGCTAGCATATAGCAAGGAGAAGAGATGACCAAATCGCCTAAATCTGTCTCTCCAATTTTGAGGAGTTTAGGGTGTTTATGGATTCAAACAGGGGAGGGTGGAGTGGTTACCATTACAATAGCAAGTGTACACAAGGGTGAGCCTAGTTTGGAACAACCATAAACAAGGGCAGGACCAGTCTAGCAAGTTTCAGTATTTTCAGATATTAACTTCTGGCTATTCTATAATATACTGGAAAAGTAAGAAAAAAGCATCTATATAATGATTCAGTAACCATAATCATTTGTTAATTCTTAACTCTTGGTTGTACTATTGTTGATTCCTGCTATTCTCTGTCTTATAGGAAAAAAATATAAAAGAAATTTAAAACCTTTTTTTTTTTTTTTTTGTCTAGTATGTATCTATTACCAACTTTTGATTTCACAGGCAAGAACTTTCTATGGGTTAAGGTGAATGATTTGATGTTGACCCCAGACAATCACTACTTCTTGTGAACCTGTGTCATAGCTCTACTAGTATCAGAGTAGTACGATTGGATGCCAGACAGATAGAATTCCAATATTAGTGATATAAAATAGGGGAGAAGGTATCCAGATTCTTCCTCTTTCTTGTTAGTCTTGAAACTTGACAGCTTTTTGATGAATTTGATGGATGCACCAATGACACAGTAATAGGATGGGGGCCTCTTCCTTTACTTTTTGCCAGGAAGTCTGAATCCTTTTTGTACATTAGAACCAACTAGAAAACTTAACAACAAAACAGAACAAAACAAAACAAAAAAAATGCCAGGAATCAAAACTACAATGAGATATCATTTCACTCCTATCAGAATGGCCACTATTAAAAAGACAGAAAACTATAAGTGTTGGAGAAAATGCAAAATGGTACAGCCACTGTGGAGGACTGTTTAACAATTCCTAAAGAAATTGAATATAGACTTGCCATGTACCCCTGCAATATCACTACAGAAGAACTGAGAGCAGTGACACAAACAGACTTCTGCACACTGATGTTCATAGTGGCATTATTTGCGATTGCCAAAAGTTGGAAACAACCCAGGTGTCCATCAACAGATGAATGGATAAACAAATTGTGGTGTACTCACACGATGGAGTATTATGCAGAAGAAATGAAATCGTAAAGCATTTGACAACATGGATGAGCCTGGAAGATATTATGTTGAGCAAAGCAAGCCAGACACAAAAGGATAAATACTGTATGATTGCATTGCTATGAACCAAATATATTGTGTAACATATTGTATGATTTTAAAAAATTATATGTATCCAGTACATTTAATTGAGAAATGGAAAAAAACAAAACAAAACAAATAATGCCAGGACCCAGGCCCCAGAGATTTATGAGTCAATTAGTCTGAGCTAGTGTTTGGTCACTGATATTTTTAAGACTTCTGCAGGTGATGCAATATTAATACGTTCAAATTGTCTGGAGCTGCATTTAGCAGCTGACTTTTCCTGGGCTTATAGGGATGCAGCTTTTCCCTCCAGCAAACATTCCTCCCAGCCTCATCAAGGTTCTTAAATGGCCCTTAGTGGTCTTGATCAGCACTATCTCCTTCAAGCTCAATCACCCTGAATGCTGGACCTCCAGCTCAGAACTTGCTTGGTTATTTGAGTTGAATCCACACAGCCCCTTAATAAAAACACAATCACTGCCTTATATCCTCCTGCTATGACCTTGTATGATGTAAGAAGGCTACAAATCTAGGCCAGAGTCAGGTCTCTTTATTTTTTACAATAAGGTATAGACGTTTCCCACTGGCATGCTGGAATTTAAACAGATGGGTCTATTTTCTATCAATAACAAAATTTCTACACTTCTGGAACTGCCAGAGACTGGCAAAGTCTGGAAATTTCTGCTTTCCAGAGTCCAAATAAAAGTCTGACTGAAATCTGAATCAATGTTCAAGGTCAATGCAAATCACTTTCACATCTAGATTCTATATGTTCCATCCCTTCATGGAGCAAGTAGGCAGACGGAGCCACACCTATTCCTTTATGTTAGATTTCTATAGAAATCTCACTACAATGCTAACATTTAATATTATGCTTTGGATTTTTATAATAAATTAATAAAAGGCATAGCCAGGAATACTGGCCCTCCAATTTTAAGTAAAACTACGTTTGAAGAGAACATCTTCTCTTTTGCTTAGAGGATAATACCAATTATTTTGCTCATTTTATTCAGTCAGCAAACATTTATTAATCATCTCCTTTGGACAGATACTTGCCACTCATAGATGTATAATAAGGTAAGTGTCTATATTTCTAAGAATTCACAGATTGGTGTAGAAAACTGACTTGCAAACAGATAATTACAACACAGTGAGGTAGGTGCAATAAAAGGGTCTAGGGCAAGGTGTACAGAGGAGGACCCAGTTCAGGCTGGACCATCAGGGGAAGCCTGAAGAGGAGGAGAGAGATGAGGCAGGAGGCATAGTTCCTCCAGGCAGGTTTCCCTGACATTTTAGAAAGGTAATTCTGGAAGCAGCTTGGATGTGGGTTTATTCAACATACACATACTGTACCACACTCACCAGGACCCAAGCAGTGTTCTTGGTGCCTTATGTATAATAAAACACTTAATCCCCATAACAACAGTTTGAGGTAGGAACTATTAGCATCCCCAATGTACACATGAGGAAATAGGTACACAGAGGTTAAGCAACTTGATTGAGGTCATATGGCTATTGAGTAGCAAAGCCAAGATTTAGACCCAGGCATACGCTTTACCATTGTGCCTTTCAGAGGAAAAGAAAGGGAGATAAGACAGGTGGGCCAGCTACAAGACTGTTAAAATAGTCCAGCTGTGGGATGCTGGTGGCCTAAACCAGAGGTGAGGGAGTAGAAGAGGGAAATATATGAATATCCTGTATTTAGGAGGTGAAATAACAGAAAAATTGATTGAAGCTCAGTCTCTGACTTCTAGCTTGTACTGATTTATCGAGGGTAGTCTGTGAAGTTCTCCCTAAAGAAAAATGTGAATTGAGACCTAGATGATGTGATGGGGGCAGTCACACAAAGATCTGAGGGAAAGAGCAATCAGCAGAAGAAACAGGAGGTACAAAGGGCCAGAGAGGACCCGAGCTTGGTGTGTCCAAGGACAGAAAGAAGGCTGATCTCTCTAAGCCAGATTCTGCAAATAAACTCACTACTTTCCCCCTGATATGGGACATGACTCACGGAGATGAGCCTCCCTGGCACTGAGGGATTATTACAAAGCATTAATCAGTGATGCATTTGGAAAAATACTTTGACTAAAAGGGGGAAATATTAAATAAAACAGAGTTTTTATGGGTAAGAGATTTCAAAGTGAGTCGAGGGGTCATTCTGGAGGTTACACGTATGCAGGTCTTGGGCAAATTACACAAACTGCCACAGTTGAACAAAGCCTCAAACAAAAATGCTCCTGAGGGCTCTAGGGACATCCAGACACTATAGGCAAGCCACATGGCCTCATGAAATCAACACCCCCTGGGTGGGCCCTATTTGAGATTATATGAAAATCTATTTCCCCAATATAACATAATTATACTCATTTACAATCTCCCTAATCATGATTCTTCTACTCTTATTATTTGAACCTATGATTTTCAATGTATCTGTCAAATACATTTCTCAGAGGCTTAAATCTTTAGATTGTTCATATGCTGGTTGATCTGTGAAACAAAGCAGAGACGCAGCTAACTCGTAATCTCCAGTTCTTCGGGCTTGTCCTGGAAAACTAACAAAATGATGATCATAGTCCAGTACTATCCCCCAAACAAAGAGTATCTTTAACTGCAAGTAAAACAATTCCTTTCCTCTGTCCCATAATATCTAAGTCCTCTCTCAGCCTGAAGCAGTCAGAGCAGATACAATCCCAAATCCCTCAAGACTGAGGAATGGACAAAAATAAAGGGGGAGTGTAACCATGAGCCAAAGTAGATTTATTCTTATTGTAGTTATTATCTTGTGTTAACAGAATAACTTGTAGCATTGATATAAAAAATAAATAGGGAAGCGGATGTGGCTCAAGCGATTGGGCTCCCACCTGCCACATGGGAGGTCCCTGATTTGGTTCCTGGTGCCTCCTAAAGAAGACAGTGAGCTGGCATGATGGGCAGGCACAGCAAGCTGATGCCACAAGATGACACAACAAGAGACACAAGAAGAAAAACATAATGAAAGACACAACAAAGCAGAGAATGGAAGTGGCTCAAGCAATTAAGTGTCTCCTTCCCACATTGGAGGTCCTGGGTTCAATTCCTGGTGCCTCCTAGAGAAACAAGGAAGACAAACAGACACAGCAAGTGCAAAACAATGAGGGGGTGGGGAGAAATAAGTAAAATAAATCTTAAAAATAAATAAATAAAAATTTAAAAAGAAATATTAAAAAAGAAAGAAAGAAGACTGAAGGGACTGGAGTGCCAAGGACCAGGAAGTGAATTGTTACTTGAAAGAGCCAGGTAGGGGTCCTATCAGGTAAGTTTGGTAGCTCAAGGTAAAAGTATGGATTTTATTGTAAGTGGAAGCCTTTGGAGCGTTTTAAAGGAAGACTGTTGTAATTTGATTTACACTTTATAATGATGCTTCTAGTTGCTATGCGGTTGATGGACTGTGCAGAGCAGAAACTAACTAAGTGTAGAGGCAGGGAGATGTGTTTGGAAACTTTCAGTGAAGAGAGAGTTGATGTGACTTGAATCAGGATTGAAGCAGTGCAGATGGTGAGAAGTGTTGGAATTTTCTGCTTTTGTGGCATGGCAGAAAAAAAGAAAATGAAAAATAATCCCCAAAGTTGTTAAATTTTAGGATTTATTTTACAATCTTTGGCTTTAAATTTTTCATTTGTCCAAATCAGGGAAAAATACACAAAAGATTAAAACTCTCCATATGCCATAAAATAGTTTGGTAACTAACCCGAACAGTGCAAGTAAATGAGTCTTGATAATTCATGTCAAAATAAACTAAATTTGGGAATTCATTATTTAGACTCATTGTATACAACGACCAAATTAAGCCAATAGTTTACCTAGCTGCCACTTAGTGTTGTGGGAAAAGCAGACAATAAGCATGCAAGTGCTAAAGTTTATATGCACTCACACGACACCCAAATTTTAAAGAGCTATAATATATTGGTTGCATTCAAAGAGTAGGAAGAGGTTCATTGCTGAGGCTGTACCTAGTCAAGGTCACACCACAGCCACACTTTTGAACCTTTCAGCTTAGAGATAGGAAACATTATAAAGTTGAGTCAGAAACATAGTGAGACACTAACCAGAGCAAACAATTAAAAAAAAAACTCAAGTTTTCCTATGGCCTTCATTTTTAACCTCAACATCCTCTATTCTATCAGGACATTAAGGTCCATGTAAAATAACTTGGTGCTGTGTTTTGAGATGATGATTTTGAGGTTATCATTTTGACTTAAATCAGACTGCCATTTTTCCAGCCAAGACCAGCCTCCCTTGTAAATAAAGATCTCAGTTCAGAGGATCAAGGAATACATCTTAATGGAGTGTTCTGTTCTTTTGCTATTCAAAGGATTTGAAGACCTTGTTTGTTATGAAACAAGTAACCACCTTCATCCAACTACATATTCCTAATTTCACAGGACTACCTGGCAAGAAGTCCAAACGCAGACCTGGAGGACCTCTCTGTTGTTGTGACACCCTCTTCTTCTTGCCATGTTTTTTGTTTGGTTGGTTGATTGGTTTTATTTTGTTTTATTGAGGTAGAATTCACATAACATAAAATTAACCACTAACCATTTCAAAGTGCACAACTTGGTGGCATTTAGTTCATTTACAACATTGTGCAACCAACACCTCTACCTAGCTCCAAGGTATTTTCATCACCCCAAAGGAGATACCATATCCATTGAGCAGCCTTTCCACATACCCCTCCCCACCCCAATCCCTGGCAACACCAATCTGCTTTCCATTTCTATAGATTTACCTGTTCTGGATATTTCATATAAATGGAATCCAATGATATTTGGCCTTTGTGTCTGGCTTCATTCATTTGGTACAATATTTTCAATGTTCATTCACGTTGTAGCATGTATCAGTCATACATTCTTTTTTATGGCTGAATAATATTCCATTGTAGGCATATACCACATTTTGTTTATCTCTTCATCCACTGATAGACATTCAGATTGTTTCTACATTTTGGTTCTTGTGAATTATGCTGCTATGAACACTCATGTACAAGAACTTGTTTGAGTGCCTGTTTTCACGCCTTTTGATGTAGAATTACTGGGACAAGTTTTGTTTTAAAAACAGGTTTATAATTGACCTGAGGGCTCTTTGTTCACCATGAGATTTTCTATTGGAGTTATATAAACAGCAAGTTTTGGATAGAGTCTATCTAGAACAAGGGTCTGCAGCCTCTGAGAGATGGTGTATCAATCCTGTGTTCACTCAGTCAGGAGTCAGGAAAGTAGAGGAAGGCAATGGAAAAGCACACAGGATAGTCCCCAGGTCTCTCTCCTCCTTGTCACTATGAAGCTGCTCCAGGAGAAGATGGCTTGGCCAAGGCCCTGGGAAATTATCTGTGTGGATTAGGAAGACCCCAGAAGAGGTCCTGAGAAGAGGGAGGAGGAGGATGGGAGCAACTTCCCCAATTCCTTCTCATGCCTGTACACAGGTATTTGTTCTGTATCCATAGCTCTTATGCCCAAGGCATAAAAACAAGTACTGTCTACTATAAATCATTCCACAATAAAAGGTTCATTCCTTCTGAAAACTTCTCAAACTTGAAGAAGCTTCTTTTGAAAGGCAAACATAAAATCACTAGCAACTAACACTATAAACACTGCCAATCATCTTTCTAGGAATTAAATAACATCTAGATAAGGACAAGAGTGGAACATAAGAGACATAGCCAAAGGAAAAAAGGAGAGAAAGAAGAAGGTGTACTAATTAATGAAGTGTGATAGTACCAATTTTTCCTCAGGCTTGCCCAAGCCACATTATTCAAGAATATCCTGTGAGCCATTCTTCATATGCATTCATTTATTCATTAATTAAATATATTTTTTGCACCTGACAAATAAGATAAAGTAGCACTTGGCACATAGTAGGTGCTCAATAAATGTTAGTTGTTGTTACTATTACTACTAGTATTAGTACTGCTACTACTATTTCAGCACATCAGATGCTGTGTTGGACTCTCAGAACAGACAGGCACAAAACTGAGTCTCTGTCTCAGGGAATTTACAGTCTAGAGGAGGGGACAGATAAAAATACAGTGTCATCAGTGCTAAGCTGGGGTAGATCAGACTTCCATAGGAGTCCAGAGGAGAGGCACTGGGTAGGGGTGGGACAGGGATGGGAGCTGCTTCTAGAGAGAGTAGAAAGTGAGAGGAGTCTTGAAGAACAAATAGAAGGCACCTAGGAATATCAGTTACATTGTTAATTGCAAGTAACAGGAATAGACTCCATTTTAAGTGTAAGATCTGAAAAGTGGTGCCAAGGTGGTGAGGGTGCTGTTGGTGGCATGGACACCACAGACTAGAAACCGCATGCTGCCCCCCACTATTGCCATGGCCAGAAGAGAGGAGCCTTCCTGCCCTGCTTTCTTGTATCATTACTTCCAGATTCAACACCCCAGTCAGGTACAGCTGATGGGCCAAGCCTAGGTCACCCACCCACATCTTAGCTGCCAGGGTAGCTGGGAATTTGAGTATCAGGTCTTTTCAGTCTCTGTAAAGGAAGGCAAAGACTGCCTCCCAAAGGCTTAAAAGGTGAGGAATGTCCTCACACATAGGAAGAGGATTCAAAGGCTATGAACCAAAAGGTGATAAAGTTCTTTTACACCAGGAGAAGCAAGGAGGAAGACATACGGCCCCTTCAGACAGAGGGGCCAGCACATGCAATGGCTGACCTGGGGGTGGAGACAACATGATACATTTGGAGTACTAGAATAATTCATTTTGACTAGAACATAGAGTGTGGAAGGGAGCTATCAAAAGGTGATGCTGGAAAAGCAGGCTGAGTCCAGCTCACAGGAAGTCCTTTTATATTTTATGCCTGCTAAGGAGTTTGGTCTTCATTTTGTGAGTGAATGTATCATAAGGTTTTAAGTTTGGGGTTGGGAGAGGGATTGGTAGAGGCGGGAGGGAAGATAAGATTTTTGAAATTTGAAACTATGCTGTCAAGAGTCTTAGCAGAGAATATCTTCTCTCTATTGTTAAGCTTTTGTGGTTATATTGTTAATTATGGTTTTTCCATTCTGGCTGCCTTTGTTGTAAGATAGAGTCACCTTTGCCAGATTGCGGTGATCACAGAGGTCATTTTCTGAGCTGTCAAACATTATTATTTGAGGGAAATGTAGATATAGGCAGGCAGAAATTAGCCAAGATCACAGAAATTGTATTTATTTAGATATGACCCAGTTAGATTCTCAGCCACAGCTACATTTTCACACTGGTATGGATACTGGGCTAGACCTCAAATTGCTAAGAACACATATGCTGTAGGTCTCCTAATCCACAGGAGAAAAGTAAACCATGAAAATATTGTCTGCAGGTGTTACAAAGTAGAGGTGTGATGACAATCTGGTTGATTTGGGACTGATGTTCTAATGGAACATATAGGCTTTTTTGAGAATTTAGGAGTAGAAGAGAAATTTCCAGTCACCCTGGAGCGTCACAACTCTCTGGCTCTTGAGCCAGGAAAAGCCATAAAAACAAATGACTTCTAGGCAAGGTGACACTCTGGGTGAGGCGCCAGGTATTGCAGCAGCCACAGATATTGCTATCTGTGGCACTAGCGGGAAAAAGCAAAGGAGAAAACCTGTTTCTCAAGGGAGGAAAAAAGAGAAAGAAACAGTAATTCAGACTTGATTCAACTTCCCCTTCCTGTTCACCACCTCTCCCACACATTCGTCACTGCGCCTGCCTATGGAACAAACCATTGCAGCAATCTCTAAAAAATCATTGTCAGCCCCTAGTTCAGGAGAAGGTCATACTCTGAGATATGGGGTTGACAAGCATAGGGCGAGAACACCCCTCAGCCCAATGAGCCCCGCCCTCCAGTGCCTGTGCCCACTAGGCACTTCACTGCTGATGGCGGCCATATTTTTTAATGCCTAGCACATAGTAGGTGCTCAGTAAACGTTGATTGAAAGAAAGAATGCGTGAATGAATATGTGAAGTCATATGTATTTGCCATACTGTTATTTTAAACCTCAGAACTTCTTATAGGAACATATTAGCAAAAGAAGAAAATTATTTCATAATAAATAAAGATATGCTATAGAAATCTTTATTTTTGTTTTTATGGTTATTGGATGTTTTATTTTTTGGATTGTTATTTGCAGGGTTCAGTTTGGCAAAGACTTGGTGCAGATGTCACAGCGGTTGAGTTTTTGGGTCATGTTGGTGGAGTTGGAATTGATATGGAGATATCTAAAAACTTTCAATGTGTCCTTCAAAAACAAGGATTTAAATTAAAACTGAATACAAAGGTTACCGGTGCTACCAAGAAGTCAGATGGAAATATTGATGTTTCATAAGTATGCTGCATTTAATTTTTTAAAAAGATTTATTTATTTTATTTATTTCTCCCCCTTTCCCTCGTCATTTGCTCTCTGTGTCCATTCACTGTGTGTTTTTCTGTTTCTGCTTGTCTTCTCTTTAGGTGACACTGGGAACCGATCCCAGAACCTTCCAGAGTGGAGAGAAGCTGCTTAATCTCTTGCACCACCTCAGCTCCCTAGTCTGCTGTGTCTATCATTGTCTCTCTTCTGTGTCTCTTTTTGTTGCGTCATCTTGCCACACCAGCTCTCCACTCGGGCCAGCTCACCGTGCGGGTCAGCTTGCCTTTCACAAGGAGGCCCCAGAAATCGAACCCTGGACCTCCCATATGGTATGGGAGCCCAATTGCTTGAGCCACATCTGCCTCCCAAGTTGTTCCTTTTTATTACATCAGAGTAAGAGACATTCTCTCCTCCAGAACACTCTGGCTTCACTGGAGAAGATGTGCTTAGGAAAATTTAGAGAGCAAGTCATTCTGGGCTTTCTTCTATATTATTCAATTTTATGACAATATGAGTCTTTTTTTTTTTTTTTTAGATTTTATTTATTTATTCATTTATCCCCCCCTTGCTGCTTGTGCTCGCTGGGTCAGCTAACCACGCCGCGCGGGCGGGCTTGCCTTCACCAGGAGGCCCCAGGAACCGGGCCCGGGGCCTCCCATATGGTAAACAGGAACCCTACTGATTGAGCCACAGCCGCTTCCCACAATATGAGTCTTAAGAGAAGTTTCCTAGCCCACAGGGCTCTTTTCTCTTGCTCAAGCCCAGCTGGCTTCTCCTTAGTGCAGGGTCTTTGTATTTGTTCTTCCCTCTTCCTGGAATGCTCTTTGCCAGCACTTCACATAATTTGTTCCTTTTCCACATTCAGATATCAGCTCCAGTGTATGTTCTCTATGAACAGATCTTATCTGAGGTCAAGTTCACACACTCAGGCCTTTGCCTCTATTTTCCTGAGTCTGTATGCTGATACTCTCTCTTCCTTCTCATCCTCCACTCCCAATTTTCCTAACCCTAATTCCAGTTTAACATCTTTTAATGAGTAATACTGAGCATTGGGGGAGGACCTCACCCATGTTAAAGTCCATTTGGTCCACACCCATCACTATGCCCTACCCGCACTGGAGAGGCTGGGGCTTTGGAAGGGCGGGTGGGTGATTTGAAAGGTGTCAAAGTCAAACATCCTAGTACATGAGACCTTGTGGTATATTCCAGAATGAAATAATGAAATAGCAAATCTTCCTCCCCAGTCACATTGTATTACAGTCATCAGTTTGAGCAAGGCTCATTTCTAACTGTGGTAGACTGAGGAAGCCATCAGATAAGAAAAAACAGGAGTCATCCAAAGGGTTTGTCATTCTAGCTTCAGCTTTTGACAATGCCTTTGACACTGACAAGCTTGCATCCCCCAAATCAGTGCATTACCAAGCACCATGCTCCACTGCCTACAGAGTCAGCAAGCACTGGGGGCTGGGTAGTGAAATCCTGGGTTCAGAGTTCTGTGTTATTGGGAAATGCTTCCCATTTGTCAAATCAGCCCAATTCAGTCTTTTAGGTATTAGTGGCAGAAAATTAAGTTTATCTACTGTCAGCAGCTATATATTAGTCAGGGTTCTCCAGAGAATCCTGGATATATACATTATTATAAACATATATATGATAACAAAAGAGATTTATTGTAGGAATTGTCTCACTCAATTCAGACTCTGTGGGGCAGGCCACAGGCTGGAAACTCCAATAAAGGTGAAGTTGAATTCCCTAGAAGAGGCTAGTTGGCTGAAGCAGAAGCTGAAATTTTTCATTTGATTTCTGAAATCCTCAATTCTGGCTTTTAAGACTTCCAACTGATTGAGTGAGGACACTTTCCTCATTGCTGAGGGCAATTTCCTTAGTTGATTGTAGATGCAGTCAGCCATAGATGCAATCAACCAACTGTAGATGCAAATACATTTATGAAATACTTTCATAATAATAATCAGGCCATCACTTACTTGATCAAACATCTGGACATGACAACCTAGAAAAGTTGACACATGAAATTAACCATCATAATCTAATAATCCAAATGTTCAAAATTCTCAGGTACCCTGTGGTAAGGCTGGAAGACATATATCAATCTGGCATAAATGATGAGGGATGGGTGAGTAAGTGAAAAATAACATTTATTTCTTACAGTATGCTTTTTTCTGAGATAGACATGTTACTTGACCTCATTTAAGTTATCTATGATCTGCTTTAGCAACAGACTGTAAATCATCTCCAGCCAGCCATGCTGTAAATACAGGTTCTTTGTCACATGTGGTATTGGGGAATATATGAATTCAAAGGCACCACTCCTGGAAAAACTATTCAAGACACAGATTGGAAAAAGGAGTTGACAAAAGCATCCATATTTTTTATTAGCATAGCAAAAGAATGGTAGATGAGGAAAAGTATTAGCATATTTGGATGCTTTTGCCCTACGCTGAGATTGCTTAAGTTTATTCACATACGCCCTTCCTTTAACTACCACCTCACTTCTCTTCTTCTTCCTTTTATCCATGAATCATGTTGCTGTGGCTATCAAAAATAGTAGGAACTCCTTTGAAGTTTCACTAAAAGCAGTTTTTTTATTTTTATTTCCTAAAAATAAAAGCAAGCTCACCTCTTCAACTACTCTGACTGAGTTGATTCCAGTTCTGTCAGCTGGGGTAGTATTGTTTCCAACTGCAGCAGGCCAAGACCTTCCAAGTGCAATAGCAATGGGAACAACTTACTGCAATTTGTGTAGTTTTTAAAATCAGCACAGGTGTATATAGGGCTGTGTGTGTGTGTGTGTGTGTGTGTGTGAAGAAATTATTTGAGTGAGTAGTTATGTCTATATGTATATCATGGCAGGATATCGCATAATAGATGTTTCTAATTTCCTCTGGGGAGGCATATAGAAAACAAGATAACACATCTTTGAGTTTGGCATAGTTTGATTTGTCTTTGAAGCATTATTTAAAGTAAATATTTTAAATATTTCAATGATTGGGTCATTTAAATGGAAAATATGATCAAATTATTCTTATTTGAAATTTCCCTATTAAGAGCTGAGTAAAAAGGTCAGTTCATTTATATTTGGATATTATTCTCAGTTTTGGGTTAATGCAGGACATACACACACACACACAGATATGTACATATCCTCTCTGCTCATACTTAGTTTCAATTTGAACATATTTTGAATTTTCTGGTGTGATAGAATAATGGTCCCTGAATATGTCCACATCCTAATCTCCAGCAAAAGAGACTGTGCAGATGTGATTAATGCTGAGAACCTTGAAATGGGATAGAGTACTGGATGATCCAGGTGGGCGCAATCTAATCCCATGAGTCCTTGAAAGTGGAAGAGACAGGCACAAGAGTGGGATAGAGAGATATGACATAAGAAGGACTTGACCTATCATTACTGACTTTGAAGATCAAGGAAGGCAGCCACAAGTCAAGGAATGTGGGCAGCTCTAGAAGCTGCAAAAAGCAAAAAAAAAGGATTCTCCCCTAGAATCTCCAGCAAAGAACACAGCTCTGCCAACAACTTGATTTTAACTCAGTGAGACCCATGTTGGCCTTCTAGCCTGAAGAAGTGTAAGATAATAAATTTATGTTGTTTTAAGCCACTAAACTTGTGGTACTTTGCAGAGCAGAAGTAGAAAATTAATACAGCTGGAAATTTCAGTAATAGCATTCCAGACATCTTCAGCTGTCAAACTGGAAGAAGAGGAATATTTAAAGATTTTAATGGTGCAAAAGAGGAAATCTTCTGCATTCTTAGCCTCTAAATCAGCCAGTTTTGTATTTTATATTCCCTTCTCCTTGTATTTACAGAAGAAAGAAAATAATCATCCTAATAACTGTCACTGCTTGTACCATGCACTGTACTAAGCACCACTAATCTTTTCTCATTTAATCCTCACATTAACCCCTGTCTTGGTTTGCCAGGGCTGCTATAGCAAATACCACAGCTAGTTGGTTTAACAACAGGAATTGATTGTCTCATAGTTTTGGAGGCTAGAGGTCTAAAGCCTATGTGTCAGCAAGGCCATGCCTTCTTCGAAGTCTGCAGTGTTCTGGTGGTGGCTTGCCGGAAATCCGTAACTCAGTCTCAGCCTCCAGCTCATGGCTCTCTGTCTCCTTCTATCTCTTACTCACTCCTACTCCTCTGTGTTCAAATTTCTCTGCTTATAAGGACTCCAGTTATATTGGAGTAAGGCCCATCCTGATTCAGTTTGGATCTTTAAAAGGATCTTTGAAGACTTGAGTTCATAGCCACAGGACCAGGGGTTAGGACTTGAACATTACTTTGTGGGGGACATGATTCAACCCATAACTACCCCCATGAAGAAACTGAGGCTTTAAAAAGTTAAGACAGCTACTCAATGTCACACTGCTGTCCATGGGCAAAACCAGGACTGGAACCCAAGTCCCTCTAACCCCAAAGCCTCTAAAGTTAACACGTGACCATAATTATGGCTCATCTGTTCATCCTGGAGCTTTGTCTATTTCTTCTGGCCCCATCACTGTTAGGAAAGTAGCAGGATAAGTGGCTTTAAGCCTACTTTGTAGGGTGAGCATACATCTTGGATTTTCTAGGACTGTCCTGCTAATTTTAAATATTCTGTTTCCTTTTCCTCAAAAGTCACCAAAATGTCCCAGAAATTAAAAAGTTTCCACCAATAGTAAATAAATTAATCTTATAATACAATACAAAGGAGTTCACAAAAAATCCTTTATCAAACCATATTTTTTTACTTGTGATTCAGAAAATATAACCCAGGTACCCCTGTGTCACTTAGGCCCTTAGAAAAGGTTATGACACTCTGATGTCTATTGTATCCATTAAAGGCTGCCCTGCCCAAATAAGCTAGTTTAGGTAGCACAAAGTGAAGGATAGGTTGGTTCATAATCCTGTTTATTGGATCAGTAGGGTTCCTGGAACTGGATGGCAACTCCAAAAACACAACTCAGGAGTCCAGTAATGACATTCCAATGCGAAAGCACCCCAGAAGTGTGTCCAGAGTCACATGATTATCATTCTATAGGCCCCCAAACAGTATGGCTGAGTTCTGAAGCTGCCAAGATCTGCTTTCAATCTCAGGATTTGTATTGGGTGTCAAGTTACAGTGGGGATATGTCATTCATCCTCCTTGGTCTGATGCTGAACCCTGCAGCTGGAATGGCCTGGGGTATTGTCTGGTAGGCTGACACCCCAAACCTACTGCAAACCAGACCAGGACTTGGGGATGGCCGAAGGCAAAAGCAAGAAACCATCGATTCCTACCATTTGCTCTCAGTTTGTGATCCAATTATAATTTCTTCTGCTGTTATTTATAAAATATGTTACATTCTCTGCCTATATCCAAACAGCACAGACTCCAGTCCAGAAGTGAATGTTACAAATCTAATGAATCAGTGAGGACAGAAAAGAAAGGGAGTCTCTTTAAAATAAAACCAACAATATTTTTGCTTAAAAAGCAGTGCTGAGACTTTCACACATTGATGCTGGCAGTTTCTTATAAAGTTGAGCATACACTACCATATGATCTAGCAGCCCCACTCCTAAGTATTCAGCCTAGAGAAGTGAAAACACGCACATACACACATACTGGCTGGAAATATTGATAGTGGACTTATTCATCACCACCAAAAATGGGAAACCACCTAGATGATCTTTGACTGGGGAATGGGTGAATAAACTGTGGCACATTTACACAATTGAGTATCACTGCAATAAAAAGGAGTGATCTGACACAGAATGTAGATGAATCTCAAACGCATTGTGAGAAAGAAGCTACACTAAAAAGACCATATCATGTATGATTTCATTTATATGACATTCTTGGACAAGGCAAAAACTATAGGGACAGGAAACAGCAGTTGCCAGAGTCTAGGGGTGGAGGAGGGAAGAGAATGACTGCAGAGTCTTTCTTGGTAATGGAACCGTTTTATATCTAGATTATGGTGGTAGTTACACAACTCAGTGTGTTTGTCAGAACTCACAGAACTGTACATGAATTTTGCTGTATGTAAATTTTACCCTAATGCTTCAGTCTTTGAAAAACAATGATATTCCCTCTTCATTAGATAGAGGCAAACCCTATTCTATGCCCATGAGACCATCAGCTCCTGCAATATGATTTCGTATCCATATGAAGCATAAGACCAAAGGACACTGCTGCTTCCTTTTGGCAATTTTACAAAAACGGTTAGAGACAGGTGTATCATTCCGAGCTTGCTCGCGGCACTCCAGTCTCGCTGGCCGTGTACAATTGTCACCACGCTGCACCTTCCCGCCTCAGCGCCTCTGCGCATGCGCCTCCCTCTCCTGGGCCTGCAATCCCTCCAGCATTTCCCGTGGGTGGTCCATTCTAATCCTGCAGGTCCCTGCTTAAACGTCACCTCCTCAGAGAGGCGCTCTCTGATCTCCCGAACTTGACTGATTGCCCACTGTTGGTTCTCTTACAACTTGCCCCATTTTTATTTTACTTTGTTTAGTTAGTTTTGTTTTGCTCACCAGGATCTTTAACTTTTTATTGTTTATTGATTTACTTATTTATTCCCTATATTTTTCTGGAGATGGAAGCTCTGTGAAAGCAGACCATTTTTGCCTTGTCACTGTTGTATCTCCAGCACCTAGCACAGTGCCCAGTAAATGCTTGTTGAACCCAGGAGACTAGACACCTTGCTATAGCCACCAGTCCGAATCAGCAGAAGCATGAATTGACCCAGCATTGTGATTGTCTTCAGAACTAACTGTGGTTGTTATCACCTAGTCACAGAGGCACAGTGGTGTCAGTACCATGTTGAACTGCACTGAAATCCAAGCTGTGTGAAACAGAGAGTATTCGTAGGCATGTTTCTTCTCTGAGTTGAAAGACTTCCTGGGTGAGTTGCATGAAGTTTGGGTGAGTACCATGAAGTTTGGGTTGAAGCCAAGAGTGTCTGTTGTGCACTAGAACATAATGATGATCTGCACATGTTCACAATACCTTTGCCCCATGTAATACCACACAATGTATTCAAACATCCCTAAAATATGAAAGTATCAGTTTTGATCAATACATTATGCAATACCTTTTCACAGTTGGTAAATTATTAATTAACAAGTTAAAGCTTTTCTTAATGAAAAAGTGATTTAAAAGGATAATTTCCTATCTAAACCAGAGTCCAAGACCCAAATATTGATTTCTTCTCTGGTAATTATAGGGCAGAAGTTTAAGTTGTAGGCTTATGTATTAACTAAGTATTTAATTCCCATTAATCAAAAACTATGAATGCAGGAACCACCAAACTGAAGATTTCTACTCAAGGGTTTCTTAACCGTGTGTCATTAATTTTTTGTACTAGAGCCTTTGTACCCACTATTCCCTCTGCCTGGAACACTCTTCCTCTGGTATCCTCATGGCTTACCCCTTCAACCCCTCGAGACTTTGCTCAAAGGTCACCATCTCAGTAAGTCCGTCTCTATCTACTTGATTTAAAATCCCATCCACCACCCTTCCAGCCTGGGACTCAGCATTTCTCTTTCCTGCTTTACTTTTCTCCATAGCGCTTATCTTCATCACACATACTTTATATGTTACTTATTTATTGTGTTTATTGCTTTTCTCCCCTCACTAGAATGGAGAGCAGAGAATTTTTTTAAAGATTTGTTTTATTTATTTATTCCCCCCCCCCATTGTTTGCACTCACTGTGTGTGTTCTTTGGGTGCTCATTTTCCTTTTAGGAGGCACTGGGAGCCGAACCCAGGACCTCCCATGTGGTAGGGAGGCACCTAATCGCTTGAGCCACCTCTGCTCCCTGCTTTGTTGTGTCTCTCATTATGTTTTCCTCCTTGTGTCTCTTATTGCGTCAGCTTACTGGGCCAGCCCATTGCGTCAGCTCGCTGTCTTGCTCGTCTTCTTTAGGAGGCACTGGGAACTGAACCCAGGACCTCCCATGTGGTAGGTGGGAGCTCAATCATTTGAGCCACATCCGCTTCCTGAGATTTCTTGTTTAACTGTTTTATTTACTATCATATCCACAGAGCCTAAAGCAGTGCCTGGAGTATAATAGGTGACCAATAAATATGTGTTGAATGAATATTAAGTAGATTGATACAATTTATTATATCCATTATATACCAACCACTTACTAATAAGTTTATGACAATAATCACACCCTGCCCCATCTCCCCTCCAGACAGTATGTGTTTGTTTTCTCAGTTGGCCGTTGTTGGGATGTGGCAGTTTGTAGGTCAGGAGATACATGGATATAAGGTGGACCTAACATTTATTGGGTATTTGCAACTCCTGAGCTATGGGCACCGACCAGGTATTTCTCTGGTATTTCTCTGCACAAACTATCTTCTATCAAGTAGAAGAAGCATGAAGAGACCATAGTCCTGGCTCAAGGACTCTCTCACTGTAGTGCCAGGCAAGCCACTTGACTCTCTGAGCCTCAACGAAACAGCACTTGCTCTGCCTTCCTCATCAAGCTGAAGTGTGGGTGAAATGAGAACCCCTTTCTCCACCCATGCCCGCTTCCCCACCCTGCAAAAATCTGACAAACTAACCAAAGAAGATGGGTATTAATAGGCTAATGTGCCTGGGTAACAAATAAATATTTTAATGGAGACTTTAGGAAGCTCTAGGACTTCATCTGAAAGAATTTCAGATTAGTCTTAATTTAGATTTCAGATTAAACAAGGAAGGCGAGAATTTCAGGAAGGTGAGGGAGTAAGGATTAATTGTTTTAGAGACAGAGTTTCTTTGGGCACATCCTAAATTAAACTTCAAAATGATCCAGGAAGCAATCCCTGCAGGCCCTGGAGAATTATTAATTGGACTCTGCAATTCAGCAAAATGAGCACTTGCTATGTACTTGGTACTTTGTGAACAAGAGGTTGTGGCTACTTTAGTTACGTAGCTATACTTTCTAATGGGCCACGTCCTAGGGTTTACAATCCATTATTTTCCTGCTGCAGAGTAGCAAAACAGTGGTCACTTAGGGAGAGGAATCCCTTCCCCACCCCTAGTGTCTCCAGATTGATAGACATTCTGTCTCCAACCCTGAGGAATATCATTACTATCCTCATACATCTGAAGATACAGTGATTAAAATGCACTTACAAGCTTCTACATTCCTGTCCTTTGTGTCATGTCATCATTCCCCCTCCTTTCTGGGTGTTTCCCTCTTTCTCCTATGCCTGTGTCTAGGTTAGCAGGTGATTTATGCTGGGAGAAGTGGGGTGTGGTAGTAGTGATACATTTAAAATAATTATAAACTGCCCCACTGTGCTTCTGTTAAAATCTTGTAGAATCTTTGTGTAGCGTTGGGTTCAGGATTGAGCTTATTGCATTCTTGGCTAGTTCAGTCTGTGCTTCAGAAAGAATGTGCCTGATGTGGGTCTGTGATTTGTATCTTTGCCCTTTATTAATCCTCCACAGAATAGTTAGGGCCAAAATCTTCCAAGATTTCCTCTGAGAGAAAGGTTTAGTAAAAAATGGGGGGAAAAAAAGCATTATCTTTTTTTTCTCTGGGCCTCTAAGACTTTGTTTATGGAAGGGGAATTTTTTTTTTTTTAAACTGAACCTTACTGTCCATTCAGACTTACTGGATGTTCCAAAACCATGCAATAGTGATGCACAGAGCCTCAAAACCCAAATTCTTTCACTCATTCAACAAAAATTAATTGAGATCGTCCTATGTACCTGCAGAGAAAAGAGAGACTAAGACAGACATGGTCCCTGCCTTCTTGGAATTTTCAGTGAGGAAATCTGGCAATAAATAAAGAAAAAAAAACATTTAAAAATCATTAAAATGGCAGATTTTATGTAACATATATGTTACCACAATTTTAAAAAATTTAATACAATAGACTTTATTTTTAAAGAGGTTTTAAATTACAGAACTGTTATATAGAAAGTAGGGTATATGAGGGATTCTCATATACCCTACCCCGTCCCCCTCCCACATCGTTCCCAATTAATAGCATCTTACAATTGTGTAGTACCTTTGTTGCAATTGATTAATAAAAATTGAAGCATTGCTACTAACCAAGGTCTATACTTTACATTGCTGTTACCACAATATTTTAAAAAAAGAAATAAAATAAACAGACAAATAAATACAAACCACATTAAGTGCTGAAAAAGGAAAAAGCATGGTGTGGTGGGAAAGAAAAACAGGAGGAACCAATTTAGAATTGGAGTGTGGGGAGGTGGGAAGTTCTCTCTGGAGATATGAGCTGAGGCCCCCAAAGGATGAGTGGATGGGAGTCAGTCAAGCAAGAGGAAACAGCTTTCAGGAAGGCCCTAACTCGAGAGGAGGCAGGTTAGCTGTGGCATGGGGCACTGGGGCCGAGCCAGGCAAGTCCAGCCTCGAGAGGGAAGAGGCTTGATCAGAAAAGGCGGGGTAAGTTCTCAAAGTACCCCCAACAAAGAGGGGTGTTATACAGGAATTCCACACATATGTATGATGGTTTTGTAAGTTCACAACTTCTCTAATAAAAAAATATTAAAAAAAAAAAAAAAGTACCTTCAACATGGCATCACAACAACTGACTTGCTCCCAGGCCTTCAGACAGTGACTGTTGTGGGACACAAAGGTTACCTTTTATTCAGTCCAACATTGAACTCCTCCCTGCAAAAAAAGTTACCATGGTGACTGACTAACCTGAACAGAGAAGCAGGGCACAGAAAGATGGGAGATGTACAAGAAGCATTTTTTATGTGAAAGCTGAACCATCAGTTCAATTAACGAATTTAATTAAATTAAACTAACTTAAGCCAGTTTAAACCAAAAACATACTGTTGGCTACAAGGAACTAGTGACCTGCCCCTGCCCACTGCATATCTCCCAAATTTCTCACCTTCTGCTTCCCCAAACCCCTTTTACACTCCCAACAAATATCTTTTCCTTTTCTTTCCCCTCTGACTGTACCTCCTTATCTCTAACTATGGTGCCAGGAGTGGTAGCATGTAGAAGTTAATTTGCTCCACCAAAGTCAGAACCCTAAACACACGACAACCTTTGCCCATGTCTAGGTGGTCTAACTAAAGAGTATCACCAAAAGAGAAGCAGAAGTCAACTTTAAAAGAGAGGAGGGAGGGGTAGGGAGGGGATGAGCAGTTGAAATACAGGGGCTTCTTTGGGAGTTGGAGGTTGTCCTGAGTACTGTTGTGGCAATGGATGTAGGCCATTTTAAATCAGCACACACCACTCAGAACTGAGTGGGAGAGAGTGTGGTCTACAGTGTGAACTGTGGTCTATGGTTGGTGGCAAGGCTCCAGGATGTGTAAGTTCATTGAGGTTGGTGGGCCACACTGTGGGAGATGTTTGTGTGGGATGTGGTGGAAGGTGTGGGAGGTGGGCAACATGGGAATCCCAGTGGGTTCCATGTAATATTTTAGGTAATCTAAGCACCTCTTAAAATATATGTATATATATATATATATATAAATAACATTTTTGTAAGCAAATACACATATATGCATATATATTTATATATCATTTTGCAAATGTTTGTATGTATTGTGAGAATTTTGATTTTTACCCATAATAAAAAAAAAAAAAAGAAAAAAAAAAGAAAAAAAGAAAAGAGAGGAGATGTTCCCTTGGCTAATGCCTACACTAGACCAGCTGTGTGGCCAAACTGGAGAGACTCCAAAACCGTTCCACGAGCTCCCACCCTAGTTTGGCAAGCATTAGCAATCCTCCTCCCTGGAGTTTATCTCCAGAAAATGTTCTATCAGGATTCCTCACATCCCTTGGGCAGCTCAGGTTTCCACATATAAGTTACAAGAGGCAGATATTTAGAAGGTATAATTAGTGATTCAAAGCCAATTGACATGTGACCTTGAAAGCAGTTCATGAAGGATAACCTAGTACACAATAAACACTTAAAATGATAGCTGTACTCTGATAAAGTCAACGTGATTAATGCATTGTGTTTATGACAAACTCAGTTTCGACTGCACATTGGGAAAAGTGTTCAAACATTCCAGGTGGGTAAAAAAAATTTTTCTTCAGTCTGCCTGGCATTCAACCTTAGCCCCAAGCTAGCAAAAAGAATAGCAACCATTTACTGACTGCTTACCATGAGTAGGAGCCTGGGCTAACCACTTTTTTTTTTTTTTTTTTTTTTTTTTAAGATTTATTTATTTACTTTATCCATTTTAAACCCCGCCTTCTCCATGTGCTGTTTTGTGTCCATTCGCTGGGCAATTCTCTGTATCTGTTTCCTGCCATCTCTTCTCATCCTCCTCCTCCAGTTTTCACCAGGATTCGATCCTGGAGACCTCTGATGTAGGAGAGAGGTATTCTGCCACCTGCGCCATCTCAGTTCCTGGCTTTTGTAGCTTTCTGTGCATTTTGTCTTGTCCCTCCCCTGTGTCTCTCTCCTGTTACGTCATCATCTTGCTGCATGGCTCCCGGGGCCTGGCGGCTCACCGGCACACAGAGCCTGGCAGCCCATACACCTTCTATATATATATATATTTTTATTTTACCAGGAGGTCCTGGGGATCGAACCCAGGTCACTCCATATGGCAGACAGACACCCGACCATTTGAGCCACATCCGCCCCCCAAGGGCTAACCACTTTACATGTATCATCTCATTTAATCCCCTGCTACAACCCTATGAGGTGAGTGTTATCACCATCTCTATTTTAGAGATGAAGAAAAATGAGACAATGAGAAGTTATGAAATGTATGCAGTTTACTTACCTAATAAGAGGTAGAGGTGGGAATTGAACTCAGGTAGTTTGATTCCTGAACAATGTGGCCATCCCTCCACCCCTTAAATTATTTACTGTTGTCTACACTGCTAGCCCCAGAGGGGACCTGTCGGGTACCATGATTCCTTACAGTCCCCTGAGCAGGGTGGTATAAAGTAAATGGGAAATCACAGGTTACAAGAGGTGACCTGGAAGCTGGGAGAGGGGAGGAAGGGAACTTTTGGGCTCCCTTCATTGTGGGAGTGTGCCAGGCAAAGCTCTCCACACTCATTCATAGATGTTTTTACTTGGGATTTGTGTTTGTTCAGTCTTTGACTTTTGGCTTGCAAGACTTGCACTAAACATCGAAAGGATGGCATCTCACCCTTCCCAAATATAAGGTTTGGTTTCATGCAGCGAATTAATTGTGCAGAGAGGAATTCTATATGTGTGTGTGTTTGTCATTGTGTATACCTCCATTAGTTAGGAAAATGGCAAAAATACTTGCCAAACTTTTACTCCACGTTTTGCATTCAAATCACACACAAAAAGATGAACTATGCAGTGATTGAGCTTTACCAGTATTGACTTTAATTTTTGTTCTCTTAGATCTCTCTTCTGGGTTATTGTTTTAGTCAACATAGTCATGCATATGCCAAGTTTGTGTTCCAAAAAGTACTGAGCATTTGAAGCTGTTGCAAAGTTAACTATGACGTTATTAGATCATTTGTAACTCCTTCTCAGATTGCCAGGGAGAAAATCAACCTATTAAAACCCTCCTCCCACCTGGTGCTCTATCTTTCTGGCCCAGATTCCAGTGAGACCACAACATGAGCATGGGGGTCAGAAGACCCTGGTCAAAACAGGCTTAACTATGCCCTGGCACTGAGAGAGAAGTTGAAGAACAGTAATTCTTCTACCATCACCTCCATCTATTGGTAAACAATTTTCTGGCTAATTGCTAACATTATCAAGCATACTGTTCTAAGTGCTTTTACATGAATTAATTCATTTAAGAGTTACAACACAACTCCATAAAGCAGATTCTATTACTATCCTCATTTTAAAACATGAAGACACTGAGTCAAGGTTAAGTAACCTTTCCAAGGTCATGCATATGGTATGTGGCAGAACCAGGATTTAAATCCATTTCCAGAAACATGACTCTTCCCCTTTTACACCATGCTACCTCTCAGGATGAGGGGAACTAAGCTCAGAAAGGTTACCTAGCTCAAGGTCACACAGCTGGAAGGGGCAGAGCCAGGGCTCAGAACCCAGGTTTGTCTAACATCAAAGTGCAGGTTTTCTATTATACCTCACTGTTGCTTTGCTCCTGTGGTTACTGGAACTATTTCAGGCTGTCCTTTAGGAACAATTCAGAAAAACCCTTCCTTTTCTGTTTCTTTGTACTTTCTCCTCCCCCCCCCCATTCCTTCTGTCATTCTTTCTTTTCCCCTTTCTCTTCGTCTCTTCTTATCCTCTTTCCTTTCCTTGTTTTCCTTCCTTCTTTCTCCCTCCCTTGCTCATGCCAGTGACGCTCAGAACGGGCAATAAGGACTCAAGAGATTACTGAGCCCCAATGCTCATTAATTTAAGCACAACTTACGTAGCTTGAGTAATTGCAAATCCGACTGGTAACTGTTAATAACTGAAAAATCAAATGCTATCTCAAGAAATGTCTACATGATGAATTGGTCCAATTGCTGTGACAAAGTGGCATTTTCAATTTTCATTACGGTCAACTATTGACCGATTAGATTGGATCATTAAGTGCTCACTGAATTAATCTTTTAATGACTTCATGAAGGGTTTGGTTATTGATGTGGACTTTCTGGTTAACCAAATTATGCATCTTTGTGCTTAGGCCAGATTCCAGGAAGCTAGCAGGCACAGGAGTATAGTAGCTGCCAGCAAAATTCCCGTGTGGTTTGGTGGCCAGGGGGCAAGATGGGTTTCTAAGAGATCCAAAAGGCTTTCAAATGAAGGGATTCACAGACATTATCAATACCTCAAAGACTCCAGAAAATTCATGTATGTCTACAACCCTTTTGGTACTTCACACGGTCTTCAATTCAGATTCAAGCACTCTCCAGGGCTCTGAACTTGATCCTCTTTTCTTTAACTGCTTGCTCAAACTCTTTCATACCTTTAAATCCTATCTCCTGCTAATGACTTCCAGATCTATGTCTCTAGAACAGATTTTCAACCAATATTTCTGACCATCTCTCAGAAGTCTCTACTTGGCAGTCCCTCAGCCATCTTAATTTCCACCAGAACTAAATTCTTTGACCTTTCCTTATAAAATTCTGTTCATGGTATTTCTAAGCCAAACAAGATAAAAATCCTTGATTCATGATGAATCCTCCCTCTAACACAACCACCATTCAGTAGGTTACCAAGTTCGGGTAGTTTATGCCAAGCAGACGTCTTTCAAATATCTCTGCTTCTCTATCTCTTATGCTTCTTCTTAAGATATAGTTACTACCAGAACTGAGCTGTTCTCACCTCACTTCAGTCTACTGTTTGTGGTGCTGCAGAACTTTACGTTTTACAAATCAGTTATCCCTATATTTCCATTAGTTCCCCATCAGTTACAGAATGGGCTTACCACATTAACATAGCATACAAGACCCTTCAATTTAATTTTCTACCTCCTTGTTTCCCATCGTTCCTTTCAATCTACCTAACACTATAGTTGAACCCAGATGCTCTGGTTTCTTGAAAGTACTATGCTCGTTTGTGTTCCCAGACCTTTACACATGCTGCTACTTCTTCCAGGAATGACCTCCCCAGGCACTGACCCTAACACTGCCCGTAAAACTGTTGCTTATCTTTTAAAACCCAATTCAGTGTCTACAACTCTTCGGTATCTTCCCAGACACCTCCCCAGCAGCTTTTTCCTCTGCAAGCTACACAACTTGATACTCATCTCCATTTGTGGTGTTGTTTTGCAAGGATTTATTTATTTGTATTACTGTCCCAATAAACTATGACCTCTTAAAATGCAGGGATTGTGTTTTATTCACATTTTTATTCCAAGCATGCAGCAATAATAGGCATTCAACAAATGTTTAATGGGTGGTTGGGGAATAAATGAACTCCCAACTTGCAGGTACTGTTTATTTATTCATTAAACAAGCATTTATTGAACATTATTATATACCAGATCCTGTACTAGACATTTGCAGTACAGGAACAACACAAAACAAATAAAGCTCGGCCCTCACAGAGCTTACATTTTAGTGGGAGAATCAGGCATTTAAAAAGGGCATGCATAAATAAATACATAATTACACAGTATGATTAAGTTTAGGGAAAAAAAGAGCAAGGTACAATGAGAGAGAATAAAAGGGTGGAGGTCAGCAAAGTCTTCTTTTGGAAGTAACATTGTAAGACAAGTTCTGAAGGATAAATAACTGCTAAATGAAGAGTGGGGAGACACTTATTCCAGGCAGAGAGAGCAACAAATGTACGTGTGTTAAGGTAGTAAAGACTTCAGTGAGTTCAAGAAACAGAAGTCCAGAGGCTGGAAAACAATGAACTAGAGAAGAGAGGTGTGAGATGAAGGTAGAGCAAATCATATAGGTTTTTTAATTATCTTAAGGATGTTGTGTTTTATCCTTTAAACAATAGGAATTTAAGGCCAGTGAGTGACATGACCAGATAATAATTTTAGAAGATACTTCTGGCTGCTAATTTGAGGATTGATAGGAATGGACAAGAGAGGAAAGGAAAGACCTATTGGGATGTCAATGAAGGAGTCCAGATGAGAGAGGATGATGGCTAGGACTAAAATAGCAACTGCTGATATGGAGAGAAGTACACAGATACACGACATTTGGAGGGGAATAAAATGGATAGGCTCCATATGCTAAAACAGAAACTTTTTTTTCTGGAAGGTTAGGTTCACATGTCTGTCTGGTCTGGGCAGAGAAAGTGCAAAAATCAATGGAGTGAATGTCAGAGAAAATGGCAGAGTAGGGAAATCCAGGGTCTTGTCCTTCCTCAGAAACACAGAAGAAAATTGGCAAAACTCTCAACATCAACTTTGTTAGAACTCTGGACAATGGTTAAAGATTTTCAGAAGCAAATCAAATATTTATTCATGAAAAGGGTGACTGAAACATAGTAGAATAGTTTTGTAGTGTTTAAAGTTACAGTTGCTACACCCTCTCTACAGCTTGGTGACAGTCTTGAATATGGCAGTGAGTTCTTTGTGTGGGGCCTTGGTATTGGAAAAAGCAGAACAGAAATTGTTCTCAATTTCTCAAGAAATTGTGTTCCATCTGTTTTGGCCTGTCTGGTGACTCATGAAGAATTAATGCAAAGGGCTTGTCCTTGTTTCACCTAACTCAGAACTATCTCAGGATGGAAAAGAAGCTATGTAGAGAGTGTTCCTTGAAAATATTGAAAGGCAAATGAAAAAGCTGCTGCTACCTGGAGCAAGAGGTAACAGCTGAGGCAAATGCCAAAGACCTGAGAGGAAATGTTGGGGAGTGAGGTTTTTTTTTTTGTTTTGTTTTTTGTTTTTGTAAAATAAAGACTTCAAAAAACCTCCTATGTATACCCAGGAATTCAGAAGTCCACAAGAATACCCAAGGCCCAAGAAAGACCTGACGAGACCCTAAGCTTTCACCTCTGGCTGATCTTTAGCCATAGTGTGAGCTGGAAGTGAAGGTTAAGGCAGAGTTGTAAATAGCCTTACTAAGCATTGAAGGGGTACCCCAATACAGAGCCAGTCTTCTTCAAAGACTGGGAGAGTATTTTTTTTTAATCTTTTCTTTCTTTTCTTCTTTTTTATTTCTGACTCCAAGTATTGAAAAAAATCTTTGTAAAGCACTAGCTGACCATTAAGAGACTTCAGTGACCACATACAACAAAGAATATAGTCTTTACAAAAAATACTTAAAAAAAACCCATTAACCAAACAAACTACAACCCACAGCAAACAACAAACTCTGGGAAGGGGAAAATATGATTTCCAGAATTACCCTATTATAATAACCAAAATGTCTGGTTTTCAGCAAAATATTAGGAGACATGTAAAGAAACAAGAAAGTACAGCCCATTCAGAGGAAAAGGGAAATTAACAGAAACTGTCTCTGAGGAAGCATAGACATTGAACTTACTAGACAAAGACTTTAAATAAACTGTCTTAAATATACTCAAAGAATGCGAATATTCTTGATGTTCTGATTTTGTGATAATCAGGGTAGGCTAAACATTCGCTATATGTCCCCAGACCTAGTTTTTTTTTTTTTTTTTTTTTAAGATTTTATTTATTTATTCATTTATCCCCCCCCCCCTTACTGCTTGTGCTCGCTGGGTCAGCTAACCACGCCGTGCGGGCAGGCTTGCCTTCACCAGGAGGCCCCGGGAACCGAACCCGGAGCCTCCCATATGGTAAACAGGAGCCCTACTGATTGAGCCACAGCCGCTTCCCCCCAGACCTAGTTTTTCTCCCTATGTCTGGTTTTTGGAATGCAGGTGATAAACTAAGCCTGATTTATTATATGACCATCCTGTATGGGGAATGACTGTAACTTTGTGTATCTTTAGTCAACCTTAAGAAATAGAACAGGGGGACAGATGTGACTCGGGTGGGTGGGCATCTGTCTCCCATATGGAGGGACCTGGGTTCGATCCCCAGGACCTCCCGGTAAAAATTAAAAAAAGAAAAATATAGAAGGCACGTGGGCCATCAGGCCCCATGCGTGGGTGCACTGCCAGGCCCCATGAGTGGGTGAGCCACCAGGCCCTGTGCGCAGGTGCACCGTCAAGCCCCCTGAGCCACACAGCAAGATAATGACATAACAGGAGAGTGACACAAGGGAGAGCCAAGACAAGACACACTGAAAGACCAGAAACTAAGGTGGCACAGTGGTAGGATGCCTCTCTCCCACATTGGAGATTCTGAGGATTGGACCCCAGTGAAGACAGGAGGAGAAGGATGAGAAGAGAGGGCAGGAAATGGACACAGAGAGTTGCCCAGTGAATGGACACAGAAACAGCAAAAGCGGGAGGGGGGCTAAAAATGAATAAAAGTAAATAAATAAATAAATAAGTAAGTAAGTAAGTAAGTAAATAAATAAATAAATAAATAAATAAATAAATGAATGAATCCTTTAAAAAAATGTATAGGGGATCAAGGTACAGACTATAGTTAGTAGTAATACTTTGACAATATTCTTTCATGATTTGTTAACAGATGTTTCACAACAATGCAGGGTGTTTGTGGTGGGTTGATGTATGGGAGCCCTGCGTGATGTTAAGCATGTTTGTTTTGTAAGTTCACAATGTTTACTGAACACTTATAGTTTATGTATGTTCATGTATGAATGATATACTTCAATAAATTGTTTAAAAATAAATAAATAAATAAATAAATAAATAAATAAATAAATAAATAAAAGAACTAAATAGAAAGTCTGGTGCTGAAAAGTATAATAACTGAAATGAAAATTTCATTAGAGGGTAGCAGAAGCGGCTTAAGCAGTTGAGCACTTGCTTCCCACATGGGAGGTCCCAGATTTTGCCCCCAGTGCCTCCTAAAAACAAAAACAAACAACAAGCAAACAAATGGAAAAACCAACTAAGGGGAGCCAATGTGGCTTAGTGGTTGAGCACCAGCTCCCACTTAGGAGGTTCCAGGTTCAATCCCCAGTCCCAGTTCCTTAAAAAAAAAAAAAAAAAAAAAAAAAAAAATTATTAGAGGGTTTCAACAGCAGATTTGAGCAGGCAGAAGATAAATCTCTGAACATGAAGCTAGGTCATTGAAACCTGGGGAGCAAAAAGGAAAAAATAGTGTAGAAAAATGAGCAGAATCTAAGATGCATGTGGGACATTAACAAGCATATCCACATATGCATATTAAAAAAAAAAACCAAACAAACAAAAACAAAAACAAAAAACACATCTATACATCCAAGAAACCCAACAAATTCCAATTAGGGTAAACACAAAAGATCCACATGAAGACATATTATAATCAAATTGTTTTGAAAGACAAAGAGAATCTTGAAAGCAGTAAGAGTGTGGTGAATTATCACATATAAGCAGTCCTCAATAAGATTAACAGCCAGTTTCCCATAAGAAATCATTGTGGTGAGAAGTCAGTGGGATGACATATTTAAAGCACTGAAAGAAAAAAAAAAACTAACCAAGAATTCTATATCTATCAAAACTATCCTTCAAAAATGAAGGACCCCCATCACCACCACCAAATGAAGGAAAAATTAAAGATATTCTCAGATAAACAAAAGCTGGGGGAATTCATCTCTAGTAGACCTTCCCTACAAGAAATACTAAAGGGATTGAAGTAAAAGGACCATAGAGAGTAACTCAAAGCCATACAAAGAAATAAAGAACACTGGTAAAGATAATTACATAGGTAAATATGAAAGCCAGTATTATAGTATATTTGATTTGTAAATTCTCTATTTTTCCTATATGATTTAAAGGATAAATGCATAAAATGATAATTACAAATCTGTGTTAACAAGTACACAATGTATACACATGTAATATATGACAATAGCAATATAAAGAGGGAAGGATTGAGCTGTAGAGGAGGAAAGCATATATAAACTGTTGATGCTAAGTTGGTATTAATTCAAACTAAATTGTTTTGTTTACAATGTTAATTGTAATCCCTAAGATAGCCATTAAAAAATAACTAAAATATATATAGTAAAAGAAATGAGAAAGCAATCAAATTAGTGTACTAGAAAAAAAATAAACAAAAAAGAAGTCAGTAAAGGAGGAATTGAGGTTTAAAATATATAAGACATACAGAAAATAAATAGCTAAATGGTAGAAGCATGTTCGTCCTTATTTTTAAATGTGAATTAATTAAACTCTCAATTAAGATGCGGAGATTGGCAAAATAGATTTTAAAAACCATGACCTGGGAAGCAGATGTGGCTCAACTGGTTGGGCTCCCATTTACCATAGGGAGGCCTTGGGTTCAATTCCCAGGGCCTCCTGGTGAAGGCAAGCCAGCCTGCATGGCATGGTGAGCTGGTGCAGCCAGATGATGCAATAAAGGGAAACAAGCAGACAAAGAAAAACACACAGCAAAAATGGACACAGCTAGTACAAGCAGCAAGGGAGGATAAATAAATAAAATAAATCTTTTAAAAAATTATTAAAAATTTAAAATAAAACCCATGACCCAACTATGTGCTGTCTACAAAGACACATTTTTTTAATCTTTTTTAAACTTTATTTTGTACATTTAATAATTGAAAATATAAACAATTAAAAGCTAAAAAGTAAACACATATGAATAATATATACATTTCTCAATTAAATATAATGGATATATATGGTTTTTTTTTTAATCAAACAATATGTTACACAATATATTTGGTTCATAGTAACGCATTCATACAGTATTTGTCCTTTTGTGTCTGGCTTGCTTCGCTCAACATAATGTCCTCCAGGTTCATCCATGTTGTCATATGCTTTATGACTTCATTTCTTCTTACAGCTGCATAATATTCCATCGTGTGAATAGCCCACAGTTTGTTTATCCATTTGTCTGTTGATGGACACCTGAGTTGTTTCCAACTTTTGATAATGGTGAATAATGTTGCTATGAACATCAGTGTGCAGATGTCTGTTCATGAAAAGACACATTTTTGCTCCAAAGACACAAATAGGTTGAAAGTGAAAGGATGGAAAGAGATATTTCATGCAAACAGCAATTAAAAGAGAGCTGGAGTGACTATAATAATATCAGACAAAATAGCCTTGTTAATTTTCTTTAAAAAAGACAAAGAAGGACATTATATATTTATAAATTGGTCAACCCATTGAGAAAATAAAACAATTATAAATATATATGCACCTAACAACATAGTTTGAAAATTTAGGAAGCAAAATTTGACAGAATTGAAGGCAGAAATAGTTCTACAATAATAGCTGGAGACTTAAATACTCCACTTTCAATAATGGATAGAACTAGACAGAAGATCAATAAGGAAACAGAGGACTTAAACAACACCATTGTTGAATATTATTGAATTGTGTCCCCCAAAAGATATGTTCAATTCCTAACCTCCAATCCTGTGCACATGACCCTAATTGAAAATAGAATCTTTGAAGATGTTATTTGTGAAGACAAGGCCAAATTGGAATAGGGTGGGCCCTAATCCAATATGACTTATGTTCTTATAATAAGAGGATATTTGGACATAGAGAGACATACAGAGAGAGAGAGAAGATGGTCATATGATGAAGGCAGAAATTAAGTTATGTCACAAGCTACCCACCAGAAAGAACCCTATAGACATCAGAAGAACCATATCCCTACCAACTCCTTGATTTAAGACTTCTAGCTTCTGGAGCTTTGAGACAATAAATTTCTGTTGTTTTAAGCCACCCAGTTAATGGCACTTTGTTACAGAAGCTCTAGCAGATTAAGACAACTATAAATCAACTATACCTAACAGACACATGTAGAATACTCCAGTCAACAAAAGCAGAATACACATTCTTTACAAGTGCACCTGAAACATTTTCTGCTATAGACTATATATGTTATACCACAAAACAGTCTCAATAGATTTTAAAAGACTGAAATCATCCAAAGTGTCTTCTCTGACCACAATGAAATTAAACTAGAAATCAATAGGAGAAGGAAAATTGGAAAATTCACAAATATGTGGAAATGAAACAACATATTCTTAGATAACCAAAGGGTTAAAGAAGAAATCACAAGGGAAATTAGAAAATACTTTGAGCAATTTGACAGTTCCTCAATAAGTTAAATATACCATATGACCTAGCAATTCTACTCCTAGATATATTCCAAAGAGAACTGAAAACAGGTGTTCAAACAAAAACTTGTACATGATTGTTCATAGTAGGACTGTGCACAATAGCCAAAAGGTGAAAACAACCCAAATGTCCAGATGAATGGTTAAACAAAATATTTCATATGTATACAACGGGATTTTATTCAGCCATGAAAAGAAATGAAATACTGATACATGCTACAACTTGGATGAAACTTCAAAACATGTAAGCAAAATAAGCCAGAATCAAAAGCGCACATATGGCATGATTCCATTTATATGAAATATCCAAAATAGACAAATCCATAGACATAAAGCACTTTAGCTGTTGCCAGGGGTAGGGGAGATTACTTCTTGGTTGTAGGAGTTCCTTTTGGAGGGATGGAAATTTTCTGGAACTGGATAGTGATGATGGTCATACAACATCATAAATGTAATTAATGCCACTGAGTTGTACACTTCAAAATAGTTAAAATGGTAAGTTTTATGTTATGTGTATTTTACCAAATAACAAACAAATAAATAAACAAACAAATAAATAAAAATGGATATCCCACTTCAAGAAGATATATAGTCAGCATAAAAGAGACCTTACTGTACAAATTTGGGACAATTTGAGCATCTAAAATATTTATAGTTCTGTATTATAATATGTTGAGTGAAAAACAACCTAGCATCTATTGTGATAATACAAAGGAATGGGGGGAAGAGAAAGCTCTACTTTACAGAGGAATATTAACTACAAGAAGAAAGAAAAATGGAATTAGAAAATTACTCTTTGGCAACCATTATGTGAGAATTGATTCAATAATTCAGTCTTAAAAATTTAAATGGAAAATAAATCAATATTATTACTTTTTTGAAAAAGTAGACAGAATAGGGTTTTGGATAGAGTCAGATGAAAGACAATCTTGCCATCTCTTTCCTTTCACATTTTGTAAAGAAAATATGAGCTGGATCCTTTGGGCATTTTAAGATAGGGGTGGGGCACAAAAAAGAGCTATGTGTTACAGTCAGCTAATGGACCTTTGTGAAATGCTTTGTTTTGGGAACCCAAATTTCTAGTTATAATGAGAAACAATGGCATCATAAAATGACTATGAATGATTTTAGAAGAGAATAAAAGATTGACTATAAAGATTGTGATGGTTTGAAGCTGTATGAACCTCAGAAAAGTATGTTCTTAAAGCTAATCCATTCCTGAAGGTGTAAACATATCGTAAGTAGGACCTTTTGATTAGGTTACTTCAGTTAAGGCATGTCCCACAGTGGGTCTTAATCCTTTTCCTGGAGTCCTTTATAAAAGAATGGAATTCAGATAAAGAGAGAGAAAGCCATGGAAGCCAGAAGCTAAAAACAATAAAACCCGAAAGAGAAGGGAGAGACCAGAAGATGCCACCATGTATTTTGCCATGTGACAGAGGAGTCCAGGATCACCAGCTGCCTGTCTAGTGAAGATGTCTTGATTTGGACATTTTTCACAGCCTTGGAACTTTTGTAAGCTAATAAATTCCCATTGTAAAAGCCAACCCATTTCTGGTATATTGCTTTTAACAGCCTAGCAGATTAAAACAAGGCTGATACTTAAAAATATTTGTCGACTGGATAAAGGAATGAAAGCATAATATTCCAAAGTAGCAGGGGGTAAGGTTGAAGGAAAAGGTAGAATGTCTGATTCTGTAACCAAATAGTCTGAAGTTTTATTGCTTAAGGAGCTTAAAGGGATTTAAAAAGAAGAAGGATTGTTGTAGAAGAGGGTTGGGCATAGAAGACAAATTCTTGCTTTCTTCTCATTCTATAATTTTCTCAACTGTTCAAAGTCACATCTGCTTCAGCAAAACTTAAATAATAATATTTAGGGTGAATGCTCAGATTGGTATTTACTGGGTACAGAAAGGAAGTCAGCAGACCTTTAGCATCATGTGGAACCAACCTGAGTTAAAATATCTAGTAATCCCTAATTCATTATTTCTGTTCAGCTATGGCAAATGGGTTAATCATGTCTTCAGCTACGTATTCTTAATAATGAGAACTAATATTTATTAAGAATTTACCACACCCAGGCACTACACTAAACCTTCTATATGCACTATCTCATTTTACCCTCTCAAGTATACTTTGACATAGATATCACTTACAAACCTATTTTATAGGTGAGAAAAGTGGAGCAGAGAGGGTAAGTACCTTGCCTGATGTCACAGAGATAAGTCTGGATTGGAATTCTGGGCAGTGTAATTCTAAAAGCCTTGCTCTTAAAACCACTACACTATACTGTCTAGTCCTTTTTTTTTCAGGGATTTAGATTTTACCTTGGTTCCTTGAGAAAAAAATAGGATATGTAATAACAATTGAGGAGACAAAAGTATTTCTCTCACAGATTTGTTAAAATTCTCCATTTAAAAAAATAATAAGTAATAATATATTATCTATATTATATACCCCCAGTATGAAGCACTGAAAAGGGACATCACCACTATGGTATTCTTCCCAATAATGCATTACCTCAATTTAATCTTGAGAAAACATCAGATAAACCAAACTCTGGGACATTCTACAAAATTCTTCAAGATTCTCAAAGTCATGAAAGACAAGGAAAGACTGAGTAGCTATCACATCTTAAATGAGACTGAGGCACAACAACTAAATGTGTGCCACCCTGATCCTGGAACAGTAAAAGGACAATAGTAGAAAAACTGGTGAGATCTGGATAAAGTTTGTAGTTTAGTGAAAAGTATTATACCCATGTCAATTTATTAGTTTTGTTAATTGTGCTATGGTTATGGAAGATGTTAATACTTGGGGGAATCCAGATGAAAGGTATATGGGAACTACTGCATTATTTTTGTAACTCATTTTTTTTGTGTGTCAATTTTAGACAGTATTTATTCTGAGCCAAGAGTACCAGATGTACAAGTGTATATACTTTTCTTCCAGATAAATATTACTTTTTATTTTTATAGATTTACAACTTTTGAATTAAAATAACTTTTTATTCATTCATAACATTAAAAATCTAAATAGGGGAGCAGATGTAGCTCAGTGGTTGAGCACCTGCTTCCCATGTAGGAGGTCCTGGGTTCAATCCCCGATACTTCCTAAAGAAAATAAAATAAACAAAATAAAAATAAACTAAAAGTCTAAATAATGGTTATTTTCAATGCTACCTAACAACATCAGGTCACACCTTTACTCAAGGAAAATTGTGTGCATTGAGTTATATATAGCAATGTGGATGACCACACATTCTGAAGACATGGGATGTGTCAATCAGAAAACGTTTATAAAAGGACTTACCAGATTTAGGCTTGTGTAATGTGATTAGGATGAGCGTTCAAGGTTATGAGATAATACTCTGTATTGGATAAATGTAATTCTATGACACAATAGTTCTCTAGAAGGAATAAAGAGTGAAGTGGAGCTACAACAGCAGCCAATCATTAGTGGAAAGAGTGGAATGTTTGGTTCTTTTTGTGGTTTGGACATTGTTCCTCTTTTAGTCTTTTAGAGAGGTGATTACTGAATGCCCCTTTTTATTCTTGTCTTGATCCATCATTGTCACCAAATAACGGTGTTTCATGGCGAAGTTATGTGCCCTTGTTTCTATTAAACAGGAGAAGAGTTGGCTCCCAGTTGTTTGAGGCTGCTTTTGTCTTTCTCACTCATTACTTAGACACCAACTTTATAAGGTAAATACTTTCATCATCTCCTTTTGAGTCAACTTTGTCTATACATTTTAGTAAATTCCTGCGATCACAGACCTCAGTTGACAAAACAAAATCCATCAGAACCATCTTTATGTCTAGTTTTCATTTTAAATTTCAAGGTCTCCTTTTTCAAATCAACTACCACTATCTCTGACCTTCTGGTGTCTCCGTGGTGTCCTCCCTGCAGCTGAGGCCTGCACAGTTGGGAGAGCAACGGGGTGGGGGGGGTGGGTTGGGAGAAGCGGCCAAACATCCACGCAGGATTTTTGTAACTCTTTTATACTTATAAATTAGCTTTTAAAAAGTTAAAAAAAAACAAACAAGAAGTTGAATATTAAAGCGGAATACAAATCATAGGTCATGGCGAGAGTACATTGGATATTCCAGAGCCTGGCCCAAGATAATATCTTTAAGCAGCCCATTTCCAAGCAACCCAGCACGAGCTACCCCTTAGCTTACTGACCAATAAAATATAGTCCATCCCCAAACACATAACTGCAATATAATCATAAGAAAAACATCAAACAAATCCCAGTTGAGGGATATTCTACAAAATATCTAATCAGTTCTCCTCAAAACTGTCAATATCATTAAAAACAAGGAAAATTTGAGAAACGGTCATAGTCAAGAAGAAAATAAGTACACATGGTGACTAAATGTAATGTGGCATCCTGGATGAGATTATGGAATAGAAAAAGGTTCTTAGGTAAGAATTAAAGAAATATGAAGAAAGTATGATACACATATATGCGTATATATTTATATATCATTTTGCAAATGTTTGTATGTATTGTGAGAATTTTGATTTTTACCCATAATAAAAAAAAAAAAAAAAGAAAAGCAACAAAGAAAAGGTCTTCTCTGCAGAACATCCTTGGAAAGGAGACCCTTTGTAACTGAGAGTGGAACAGATAAGATGCCTTGGAGCTTTGGATAAAGAGTAGTTGATGAGCACTGCCTTTGATGAGTGGGATCCTGCCACCAAAATAAAGCTAAGGTCCTTTTGCCTAAAAAAAAAAAAGTATGGACTTTGGTTAATAATAATGTATCCACATTTTATGAACTGAAATAAAGGTACCATAGTAATGTATGATTTAATAATAGGGGAAATTGGATGCTGGGCATATGGGGACTCTACTATTTTCACAATTTTTCTGTAAATCTAAAACTTTCAAAAATGAAAAGTTTGCCCTGTCTTCATCAATATGACAGAGTGAGATGGTTTAGAGCTCTGTCCTCCTTCAAAGCTCCAGTAAGCGATTAAAGGACTGCTTTAACATATAATTCTCCAAATCAAGAAAAAGGTCACTTAAAACCATAGAATTTCTTTGGTGCCCTGGAAACCTCCCCCACTCCCCACACCCCAGCTCACCAGCCAGCCAGCCCAATGTGTGGATCCCTGGTCGTGGCTCCAGAGGAAGTAGAGTAACTCTTATGCACATACTGGGAGCATGTATACCTGGCCCAATGTGTCTGGTTGTTGTCTGAAGGACTCACTGCCCCAGAACGTACTGTCCCAGAGCTTGCCTGCTTGTAGAAGGTGGCTCACCAAGCTCTCCTACAGAACACTCTGGGAGAGCAGTCAAATCACACTGCCTGGGGCAAGGCACTGCTGGTTGTAGGGCATACAGTTTAGTGCCTGGGCCTGTGAGGAAACTGCATCCTAGAGAAGGGAAGGCCTTCCGATCCATGTAAATAGGGGAATTCCTAGGCCCACACATGCATGCCCAAGACAAGACGCCTGTACAGGAATGAGCAGGGCGGCCCGCTACTCTTCGGCCTGGAGGTGTTCACTAAATTAAATGTATGGCTAGGCCCTGAAAGAGAACACTTGCACAGGTCAGTCTTCAAAGACTGGGAAAGTTGTTTTCTTTTCATCCTCCTCTTTGTTGTTGTTGCTCTTTTTGTTGTTGTTGTTAGTTCCTGGCATTGAGGGAAAGAGCTCTGTCATAACACTACTAGCTGGATGCAAGCTTAAGGAATAAATGTCTCAGAATCTAAGACATTAAAATATCAAAATGTCCATGATTCAACAAAAGGATACAAAACATACAAAGAAACAGGAAGCTATGATCCAAGCAAAGGAGAAGTTTAAGGCATTAGAAACCATTGATGAGGAGGACCAGACCTGGGTCATACCAGACAAAGATTTTTTTTTAAATGGTCCTAAATATGCTTAAAGAGCTAAAGGAAATCATGAACAAAGAATTAAAGGACAGACAGATGGAGACATAGATAAATAGATAGAATGGTAGGGCAAATGTGGCAAAATGTTAAAATTAGTGAATTTTTTCCATAGGGGATAGGGGTATATTGGAGTTTTCTATATGAAGTTTGTATTATTTTTGTAACTATCCTGTATGTTTGAAAGTATTTCAAAATAAAAAGTTTTTTAAAATGAAAAGTTTAATTTTAAAAAATGTTTATATTGTCCACATTTTCCAAGGACAAAATAAAATTTTCATTCATAAGTACTATCATGCATTCAATAATAAATAAGTAAAAATATAAAAATATAATGTATAATGTGAATATTCTGGCTGTCTTGATTTTGTGATAATCAGGGTAGGCTAAACATTTGCTGTATTAGAAACCATGAATGTGTCCCCAGACCTAGTTTTTCTCCCTAGGTCTGGTTTTTAGAATGCTGGTGATAAACTAAGCCTGATTTATTATATGACCATCCTGTATGGGAAAAGACTGTAACTTTGGTTATCTTTGGTCAACCTTAAGAGATATAATGGGGGGGACAGATGTGGCTCAAATGGTTGGGCATCCGTCTCCCATATGGAGGGACCTGGGTCCGATTCCTGGGACCTCCTGGTAAAAATTTAAAAAAGAAAAATATAGAAGGCACGTGGGCCACCACGCCCTGTGCGCAGGTGAGCCGTCAGGCTCCATGCAATGCCAGGCCCTGAGCACCGGTGAGCCATCAGGCCCCGCGAGCCACACAGCAGGATAATGACGTAACAGGAGAGTGACACAAGGGAAAGCCAAGATGAGACACTCCGAAAACCAGGAACTAAGGTGACACAGGCGGTGGGACGCCTCTCTCCCACATCAGAGGTTCTGAAGATCGAAACCCAGTGAAGACACGAGGAGGGGAATGAGAAGAAAGGGCAGGAAACGGGCACAGAGAGTTGCTCAGCGGATTGACACAAAAACAGCAAAAACGGGGGGCAGGGGGGGGATAAAAATGGATAAAAGCAAATAAATAGATAAATAAATCCTTTAAAAAAATGTATAGGGGAGTAAGATACGGACTATAGTTAGTAGTAATATTTTGACAACGCTCTTCCATAATTTGTTAACAAATGTTTCACAACAATGCAAAGTATTTGTGGTGGGTGATGTGTGGGAGCCCTGTATGATGTTATGCATGTTTGTTTTGTAAGTTCACAATGTTTACTGAACACTTATAGTTTATATATGTTCATGTATGAATGATATACTTCAATAAATTGTTTTTTTTTTAAAGAAAATATAATGTATAAATAAAATATTACCATTAATATAATAAATAAAAACCCTACGAGTTATAATAATATTTAGGCATCTTTAGGAGACCTTTGAATCAAACTAACAAGAAAAGTCATTTCAGGTTTTAGAACCCAAAGAACCCCTTCATTAAAGGTTTCTGCATTCTGTCTCTGAGGAAGAATCTTTCTTCCTTTCAAGACTCAGGATTCTGGTCTTTGCTGATGCAGGGTGTGTGATCAAATGCACCTGAAGGACCCTGTAGTTTTGGACCAGGTGGAAGGAAGGCAGACAGACCGTTTCAAACCGATAGTAGCTATGAGATCAGGCACTCACTGGAAGACACTGCTGGACAAGTCTCTGAAAAGGAAGCTGGAACCGACCTTCTAAGCCAGTTCTCTGCCTATTTCAAGGGCCAGAAGAAACAGGGAGATGACAGGCAGATAAAGGCCTAGAGAGTCATGGTCAAATCTATTTTAGTTAGACAGTTATCATATGATACTTTCTTTTTCTTTGGAATGGTAGTTAATAAATTTTATAGATGGTTGCTAGTTTTGTCTTTAAGGTTATTAGAAATAAATATAGGAAGAATATTAACTTTTAATTATATCGTGTTAGAGTAGTCACAGTAACACTCTTATCCTGGAATCATAATTTTTTTATATCTGGATGAAAGCTTAAGGATCACCCAGTTCCCATACAGATTCTGAAGATTAAAAAAGGTAATTCACCCAGAGTCACAAAGTGAGTAAGAAACAGAGGTAAGATTAAAACCCAGGCTTCAAACTCTTTGTCCAGTACTTTCTCCTTGCACTCTGTTACCTGTCTGTTCAAAGTTGAGTTCAGTGCTGTCCAACAGAAATACAATGAGAGTCACATGTGTAATTTTAAATTTCTAGTAGCCACATTAAAAAATGTGAAAAGAAATAGGTGAAGTTAATTTTAATAATATAGTTTAATTAAGCCAATATATAAAAACATTATCATTTCAACCTAAAATTAATATTTTAAAGTTAACAAGAAACTTTATATTCTATTTTTCTGACACTTTAAAGCCAGAGTGTATTTTATACTTAATAGCACTTACGAATTCAGACAAGCTACTTTCCAAAGGCTCAATAGCCCCACGTGGGTAGTGGCTCCCATATTGGACAGTGCAGATCTAGTTAAACAATGCATGGGTGACTGCTTAGAGAACTGAGACTGAGTGCAGGTTCTCCACCTGACCAGTTAAGAAAAAATACCTTTTTCATCCATGGCTTCTTCAATGGAGTTTTCTTCTTATGTAAAATACAATATCTGGGTGGTAAAAGGCAATTGGGAAGTCAGTTATTGTCCAATATGTTGTAGAATGGCTTCCTCAAAGCGCTGGTAGAATTTGATACTTATAGCCTGGATTTTCTCTACAAACGGTTATTACCTATGTTGTCTTTTATTTTTTTAATACGGGTTCTTCCACCCCACTTTTAAAAGAAATCGAAATACAGTTTTTAATAATTAATTACTAAACTTTATTTTTTATAGTAGTTTTAAGTTTATAGAAAAATTTAGCAGGAAGTACAGAGTTCTCATGTCCATCTTCCCATCCACCCCTCCACCATTTCTCCTGTTATTAACATCTTGCATTAGTGTGGTACATATGTTACAACTGATATGTTATTATTAACTAAAGTTCGTAATTTACGTTTGGGTTCACTTTTGTGCTGTATGGTTCTATGGGATTTTGGGGTTTTTTTTTTTTTTGTATATTGTAGGGATGTTTATTTTTTGCTATTGTACAAAATTTTTCCCATTCACAATTTTTTAAATTTGTGATAATTCAAGAGATTAAACATGCTTATATTTATTCATATTTGCTTGATATTAATATGCTTAATCTTGCACATTTTTGCTTTTCAGATTTTATTTAAAATTTTGAAATATCAGAACTTTGTCTTTTAGATTGGCAAAAAACATTTTTCTCAGTTCTTTAATTCTGTTACTCAAGGTAGTTTTTTCTATGCAAACCTAATAAGGTTTTCTACGCAATCTAATAAGTTGGATATATATACAGTTCTATGGGTTTTGACAAATGCATAACTTGTACTTGCCATTTACAGTATCATACAGAATCGTTTCACTGCCCTAAAAATCCCCCTGAGCGCCATCTCTTCTTCTCCGCCTCTCTTCTGAATCCCCTGGCAATCACTGATCTTTTTACTGTCTCTATAGCTTGGCCTTTTCAGAATGTCATATTGTTGGGATCATGCAGTATGTAGCCTTTTTAGACTGTCTTCTTTCACTTAGCAATATGCATGTAAGGCTCTTCTTTTTGTGGCTTGATAGCTCATTGCTTTTCATTACTGAATAATATACCATTTTATGGATATGCCACAATAATCAACCTATTGTAGGATATCTTGGTTGCTTCCAAGTTTTGACAATTATAATAAAGTTACTATAAACATTCACATGCAGATTTTTGTATTGATATAAGTTTTCAGTTCATTTTGGGGAAATACCAAGGAATGCAATTGCTAGATCATATGGTAAGACTAGGTTTAGCTTTGTAGGAAACCTCCAGATTGTTTTCTTCCAAAATGGCTGTACCATTTTGCTTTCCCACCAGCAATGAATGAGGGTTCCTGTTGCTTCTTTAAAAATAAAATAAAAATTAATTATAAAAAAAGAGTTCTTTGTATATTTTGAATACAAGTGCCTTATCAGATAAGTGTTTTACAAATATTGTCTCCTAACCTGTGACTTGTCTCTTTTTTTAATTTTAAATGCTTTATTTATATTAACTCATATAATAATGAATATGGTACAAATTTCAAAAAGTGAAAAAAAAACCAAGTCCTCCTTCTCATCCCGTTTCTTCAGCAACCTATTCCCTACTCCAGAAATAACCACTATTGCTGGCCTCCTGTGTCTTTCTGAACTTGTGTAAATATTTGAGCACATGGGTATATCTTCTTTTATTGTTGTTACTCAGATGGTGGCATATAAAAGATCATGGTGGCACAACGTTGTAAATGTAATTAACAGCACTGAATTTTATATTTGAATGTGGTTAGAAGGAGAAATTTTATGTTGTATGTATATCACCAGAATAAAATAAAAAAAAAAAAATCATAATCGTACAACACATTGAACCCTAACGTAAACCATGGACTATAGTTAGTACAATTATAAAAATGTTCTTTCATTAGTTGTAACAAATGCAGCACACTAATGCAAAGTATTAATAATAGCATGGTAATAGGAATTCTGTAAAATAAACATCAAAACACCATGTTCTGTGTTTTTCTTTCTTCATTTATTTATTTGGCTAATTTTCCTGGCTTGCTTTTCACTACCCTCCCTACCTTACCTCTAAATGCTGAGCTCTGTGATGGGAGTGGAAAGTGACTGTCTTTGGAGCCTGACAGGTCTGCAGTCACGCCCCTGGCTACCATTATTTTAGTTTGCCAATGGCTGCCAAGGCAAAAATACCAGATATGGTTTTTATAAAGGGAATTTATTCAAATCAAGTCATCATCAGAAATGCTTTCTCACCAAAGGTCGTCTGCTAGCACATCCTGGAGTCCTGCCATGTGGTGAGTCAAGATGGTGGGTCTACCTGTCTCTCTCTTTACTTTCTCCTTGAGCTCAGCTGTGGGTGTGAGCCATCACTCCCTGAGTGGGCCTTGTCTCCTTGAGCCTCTCAGGGCTCCTCTGTCTTTCTGCAGCTGAAGAAATTCTCCTCTCTCCCTCTTTACCATACTAACAACCATGCCTGGAAATCTTAATCAGAAACTTTTATATAGAAGAGGTCCAGGTAACACAGAGAAGCCCTCCTCCTGTCTCAGTGGTCTGTAGAGGGACGAGCAGAGCTAGAGAGGCAGTGAGACATGTATGTGTCCCAATATCCCTCTCTTTGTGAATGCTCTTGGGAGTAGAAAAGTGAAGGGAAAGCCTAAACCCAAGGGGCTTCTTCTGTGCTTTCTGTTGAGGACTCTGGAAGGGAATCACTTCAGGAACTGCCCTGTACCAACATGAAGGCGCCATGTTGAAGTAAATTGAGAATGCAGGCTGGTCACGAGGGAAAGGGCCTCACTTTAACTTTTTCTAAGCCACCTTTAATTCCCACATAGGATATTTGGGGTTAGGGAGGTGCGATATGGACAAGGGTTTAGAGTCTGCCTGGGGAATTGCCAAAAATGTACATGAAGGGAGAGCTACATGTCTGGGATATCTTCAGGTCCAAGGATGATCAAGGCAGGTCAAGGATTTAGGGAAGAAAACGGGGGTCTAATGAAGCAAAGAGAGAACAGACCCCAACCTTAGCTGCAGACACCAGCAGAATGTGCTTAGCAGTTGCCAGCCCAGGTTGCTGCTCAGAGGATCTGAGGACCTCACTGTACTCCATGACAGGCATGCACCCCTCTTTCCTTTTCATTAGTATCCCCAAACACCCAGCACCATCTGGAGAAGGGGAGCCAGAAATCTGTCAGGCTGAGCATTGTCACCAAAGAAATGGAATAATTAAAGCTAAAGGGACCATTCAAATTATTAATTGAATTAAATTTACTCAATTAGACTAAAATAGAATTTCCTCCTACTAACAAATACCATGGGGGTTTACAAAGGATATCATAACACCTATGGGGGGAGAAAACCCTCCTCATTTTCTCAGAGAAATCAGTTAAAAGCTGAACATAGTATAACTAAATTTGTGCTATCCAAGCCTGTACTCTAAACATTTGCCCTCTACTGCTAGCATATGCTAATGGTAAAGCTTCCGTCACAGTTTTCGGAAAGTTAAATATTTTTAGGTTCTTTAAACATATTTCTGAGCCCAAGTGGGGACATAGGGTATATTATATGTTATAATAAATAATAATATCTTTCTCATTGGGTGGTTGTGAGAATGAAGCGAGTGCTTAACATAGAACCTGCAATAAGTACTACATGTTTTCTGTTATTATTATTTTCTACAGTAACTGTAAAATACCACAGTATTTTTATAAAAATAGTTTTGACTTCACAGATCCACTGAAATGATCTCAGAGACCTCAGGGATTCCAGCTGTCAGCTCTATAGAGTCTCCAAATAATAGTGGTTTAAACAAAATAGGAGTTTATTTCTTCCCATTATTACAGTTCAGGCATAAGCAGCTCAAGGCAGGCATGTCAGTTCCACAGTATCAGGGACCCAGGATTCTTTTCTCTTGTTCTATCTTAATCTGTATGATTCAAGATGATTTTGCCTTCAAAGGTATTGCCTTCCTCTGTATGACTGAGGTGACTTAATTGTCATGCACAAATTCTATCATTTGAGAATGAAGAAAAGGGTAGAAGGAGGGCACACCCCCTCCCTTTAAAGACAAGATGCAGAAATTGCACACATCCGATCTGTGCCAGACTTGATCATGTGGTCATACCAAGGGGGTTTGAAAAGGTTGCCTTTAGCTGAGAAATCATGGACCCAACTAAGAATTCCACTGGAACTGACAAGCAGTCTCTGCCTCAGCTCTCATGAGGAAAATCGGGTATTTTAGTTTGCTAAAGATTGCCAAGCAATACCAGAAATGGATTTGCTTTTACAATGGGGATTTATTAACTTATAAGCTTATGGTTCTGAGGCCGTGAAGATGTCCGAATGAAGGCAGTTACAGGAGATATTTTCTCCCCGAGCTGCAGGGGTGGGTGACCAGGCACAGGGTGGTATTTGCTCCTCTCTCCCCTCTCCTCTGGACCTCACTGCTTTCAGCTTTTGGCTAAAGTAGCTTCCTCTCAGCTTCTGGCTTCCTCTCTGTCTCTGTGGCTTTTGTCTGTGTCTGTGACTTTTTATTTCTCCATTTATAAAGGACTACAGTAAGAAGATTAAGACCCACCGTGGGTCACATAACCTAAACAAAGGCGTTTAACAGAAGGACTTTAATCAAAAGGTCCCACCTACAATAGTTTCACACATATAGGAATGGATTAACCCTAAGGACATGATTTTCTGGGGTCCACAAAACCTTCAAACTGCCACATCTAGCCTGAAGGTAGAAATGACAGAAGACAGCAGGACCAAGAAATTCTCAAAGAAATTAAGTCAGACCAAACTTTACCTGAAGCCTATCTCTCAACTTTTCAGTTACATTAGCCTATTAGATTTGGAGTTTCAATTACTTGTAGCCAAAAACTAAATGCTTTAGTAACTATACTGTATTTTCCCAACCGAAAAGAATAAGAATAAGAGATCTCACTAGTTCCTATGCACTACATAGACAATTGGATAGAATATTTCAAATTCAAGCCATCCCAGAAAGTTTCAGGGAGAAAATGGTCATTAATTTTATTACTGATTCAGTCTCCTTATTAGCTGAAAATCTAACCATAAAAAAACTTCTCTGAGAATCCCTGAGCATTATGGAGTAATGAGGCTAACTTCTTTACTTGAACAAGCTGTAAGACTATGATGGAAGGTAATACCATTCAATAAAAATCCAAAAGTATTAGTTTCCTAGAGTTGCTATAACAAATTACCATGAGATGGGTAGCTTAAAACAGCAGAAATTTATTCTTTTACAGTTCTGGAGGACAGAAATCCAAAATCAAAGTACAGGTTCCATTCAAAGGCTCTAGGAGAGAATCCTTTGTCTTAGCTTGCCACAGCTGCTATGATAAATACCACACATTGATTGTCCTAGCAGCAGAAATTTATTGTGTCATGGTTTCAGAGGCTAGAAGTCCAAAATCAAGGGGTTGGCAAGGCCATGCTTTCCCCCCAAAGTCTGTAGCATTCTGGTGCTCACTTGCTGCCATCCTTGAGTTCCTTGGTTGCATCTCTGCCTCCTGTCAATGACAATCTCTCTCTCCTTCCATCTGCTCTTCTGGTTTCCACTGACTCTTGCTTCTGGCTTTTCTTTATAAGGATACCAGTAATATGGATTAAGACTCAACCCAATTCAGTTGGGCCGTACCTAAATAGTACCTTAGAAGATCCTATTCACAAATAAGTCCACAATTTAACTGATAATACATCTTCAAAGGGTCTTATTTACAAATGGGTTCACACCTATAGGAAGATGGATTAAGTTTAAGAGCATGTCTTTTTTTTTTTTTTTTTTTAAGATTTTTATTTATTTATTCATTTATCCCCCCCTTGCTGCTTGTGCGCGCTGGGTCAGCTAACCACGCCGTGTGGGCAGGCTTGCCTTCACCAGGAGGCCCCGGGAACCAAACCCGGGGCCTCCCATATGGTAAACGGGAGCCCCACTGATTGAGCCACAGCCGCTTCCCAAGAGCATGTCTTTTTAGGGTATGTAATTCAGTCTACCACAGCTTCCTTGCCTCTTCCAGCGTCTGGTGGCTCCAGGTTTTTCTTGGCTTGATCACTCTAATCTCTGCCTCTGTCTTTACATGGCTTTCTCCTATGTGCACTGGTGTCTTCTCTTCTGTCTCTTGTAAGGACTCTTGGCATTGGATTTAGGCCCCACTCAGATAATCAAAGATGATCTCATCTCAAGATCTTTAATTTAATTATATCTACAAAGAACTTTTTTCCCCAGATAAGTCACATTTGTAGGTTCCAGAGGTTAGGACATGGTCATATCTTTTGGGAAAGCACCACTCAACCGACTGCACAAGTAGATCTTATTGGAAGTTAGTATGGGGTCTTCAAGGTGTCAGGAACCCTGGCTCCTTCCATCTTATTATTTTATATCCCTAGAGTGTTAGCCTGAATTTACATGATCCAAAATAGCTCATCACCTTATCTGAAGTCGAATTAGCAGGAAAAAAGAAGGGGAAGCCATTCCCTACCTCTTTTAGGCATGGATTTTTGTCAAGGGAAATAATCTATCCCTAATCCCTCAGATTTTATTTAAAAAATAAATAAGAACATAGATAAAGGTGCTCATTTATATCATTTATTTTGAATTCTAAAACAGATGTTTTATTCTCCAAAACCATAAAATAACACAAAATTACCATAGGACTTGAGGAAATGTTGAGGTGAAGGTACATTTCATGCAGTCAATCAATGTTGGATGGATGGATGGATGGATGGATGGATGGATGGATGGATGGATGGATGAATGGATGGGTGATAAGAGAAAAATCAGAGCAAACATTTTAGAAAACTACATCAAAAGAGTGAGATGCTGATTTCTGTTATATGAACCAGATATCTTGCAATTAGTACCCCTGTAACTCACAATAGATGTGAAAATGCCCAGTTCACATTCTCTGCTGTCAAAAGTTTTCCCTTTATAGACACAGAGAAAAAATGTCTAAGAACTTCAATTTGAGGAAATGAGTTTTCTCAAATCAACAGGAAAGAAAAAATAGGGACAAAAAGGAAACTTTTCAGCCAGGAAAGGACTAACAAAGGAGTCTTAGCCCTAACTGCTGAGTCTGGTCTCACTCAATATCTTAATAACATGCTCCGGAAGAGGGATTATATAGTTGTACCTTTAGTTATTACAAAGTTGTTTTGGAGAGTGAAAGGAAAAGGTAATTATGGGACCAAACTCACTTTGGAGATTTTTTAGGACTCTCAATACGCAAAGAAGATAAAATTTGGCGTTGATAAGTAATTTAAATTAAATGTGTCAATAATGAATTTTTGAGCTAGCAGTTATGTCTCTAAAAAAGAACATATAATTCACAATATCCTGTCCTCTGATTTTGGCTGCCTTTCCTTGCTGGGTTATTTTGGATCAGAAAGATGTCATGGTAAAACATTTTAAAAGATACTTAAGCAAAAGAGAAAAGTCAATGGGAATCCTGTTTCGTTTTTCTTTTTCTTTTTTTTTTTTTAATAGAGCAAAGCAGCACTGACTGCAAGTACTTAAAATCAATTATTAATTAACATTAATGAATCTTGTTGAGAAAACTCTTTTTTCAACAAAGGAAGTTATTTTTCCTTCCCTTTTATACACAACTGCCCATGATTTGTGTGTTCCACCTTCTCTGTTTATAAAATTATAATTACATAGTAAAAAATACATTAAAGTTGGCAATACTTGACTATTCAATCTCTTTATTATGATACAAAGAATTCAACAAACATCCAATGATGATAAATAGTAATACTAGGACAGGTGGTCCTTAAACTTACAATGAGTTGCATTGCTCAAAAGATATAATAAATCAAAAGATTGTGTGTCAAATCTGAGTTGCCCATAGGAACAATGTTGCAATAGCAAGGTTGTGTTTGTAACCAAATGGTTGTCATACTTTTTTTTTTAAAGAAATGACCACAGCATCACATTGAATCAATTCTAAATTATAAGCTTTATACAATACAATAATGCACTTTTGACTGTGTACATAAATTGATTACCAAAGCAGTCCAATAACCAAGTACAAGAATTATATTTATTTAAGAGGTACCATGGAGAATTTTGGCAGGATAAGCAGTGAGGCTCTGGGGAAAAGGTTGGAGCACTCCTAGAGATTATTGTGTTTGGGCTGAAGCGGCAGAGCAGTTACTAGGAAATGATCAATGCACAGAAGTAAAAGGAGTCCTGAAAGGTCAGAGTGAAGTGAGATAAGGTAAGGCCACAGGTCATCCTCACAGGTTAGAATGAGAGGGCCAGAAGGTAGGCTGTGAACAGAAAGAAGTGAGCCTGGGGGCTTAAATACCTAGTTGGACCAGAAGGAATCTTAAGCTTTGGTTGGTTCTGGGCACCTCCTATACAAAGATTATCTGCTTTGCTCATTTTATTTATTATTTGTTTCTTGCTTCCCTATTCTGCAATAGGAAGAGCTGTGCCTATCTGCCCCATGAGCACATCCAGAGGAAGAAACCAGAATTTTTGTCTCACATCCATCAAACCCTTTTAAAATCTTGAAAAGTCAGTACTACAAAGGTTATGAGATTTGTATAGTTTCTCTTCATATATGACTCTATTGATAAAACCAAAATTTTATTCTTAACTAACTCTTGATTAGCTTTGACTGTTACTAAGTAAAATTGGGGTTGTGGGAGGAGAGTTTCATTTTTATTCTGTATATTTCTATAAAGTTGATATTTTTTTTTACAATGAACACTTGAAATTTTTGTACCAAAAGAAATAAAAATAGAAAATGAGCATGGAAAAGACAGTAAAGAAATTTATTGACTTAAATCAAATTAAGGAAAAATAGAAAAGAAAATGAAATAGAGGGAGCAGATATGGCTCAGGGGTTGAGCGCCTGATACCCATATATGATGCCCCGGATTCAATCCCCGGGACCTTCTTAAAAAAACAAAACAAAACAAAGATAAAGTAGAGCTAATTGATGCAAGATCTTGAGTATCAAGTAGAGAACTTGAGCTTGTTTACATATTAGTTTCTACTCAAATTAGAGCAATGAGAGTTTACAGACCAGTCTCAAGGATGAGAGGGGAAGGATTTGACTGTGGGAAAATTTTGCTGCAGGAGTAGCCCCAACTCTGCTCATACAGATCTGTTTTAGTTTCCTGGCTGCCAAAATAAATACCATGTGATGGACTGACACTAGTAATCTGGATTAAAGCCTAACATGATTCATTTGAGCCACACTTTAACTTAAGTAACACCTTGAAGAGATCTTACTTATCATGGGTCCACACCAAGTTTAAGAACATGTTTTTCTGGGGTACATAGCTCCAAACTACCATAAGATCCATGGTGACAGTGGAAGCAGCCTTTCCAGAGGCTCCAGAAGAAATTCTCGAAGAGCTTCAATTGATCATCAGATGTACTAATGCTGACTACTTGTCTGATCTGTGATTTCAGAGTAGGCTTATAACACAAAAGGGAGTTAACACAGGGATTCAATGATGAAAACAGTATTTACAGAAAATTAACTTGTTGGCATTGTGTATGTATGAATTAGAAGATACAATAGAATAGGGAAAAACTCTGGAGAAAAGGTGGAAAAAATAATTTCTTACTTAATTCAGCCCTAAAATAACTCCCTAATTGAGGTTGTTTTTTTATTTACAATTGAAGGAGTTAAAGAGTAATTGAGTGCCTTGCCCAAGATCTCACAGCTACTAAGTGGCAAGAAATCAGAACCAGGAGAGGGGCAGAGGTAGCCCTAGTGGAGGGGGAAGGAGGCAGCTGAGAGGCAATGTTGATGTAGAGGATGAGGGAGGTTGAGCAGCTCTACTAGGAAGTTAAAAATGAAAAATGAACAAGGCTGGTTTCAAACTGTCAAGCCAGGGTGACAGGAAAGTGCTGTGAACAAAATCAGGGAAACCAGGAAGTGAATTTGTAGGAAAGAAAAAGATGTCTGTTTTTTTTTTAAGTTAACAATAAAACTGTATTTTTAAAAATGCAGCAATACAGTATAGTATACATGGAAAAGTAAAATCCTCTTCTTCCTCTTCCCAATCCCATTCTCAAAACATACTCTTAACCACTTATATGCCCTTTATTGAAAGTTTCTTTTACACAAATATGGTCATATACAATCCATTGCTATTTATATTAACTTTAATATATATTCTTAAGATAAAGCTTTCCAGATATACATTATTCTTTTTTCTCCTTTACTAGAGAAGTTGTGTGTTTAAAGTACAATCATGCATAAAACACAGGTTCCCATATACCACCCCACTACCTACACCTTGCATTGGTGTGGAACATTTGTTAAAATTGATGATAGCACAATTTTATAATTGTACTATTAATTAAATTTCATGGTTTAACTTAGAGTTCACTGTTTGTGTAGTGTAGTTCCATGGATTTTTTTTTTATTCTGTTCCCATATATACAATCTAACATTTCCCTTTTAATCATATTCAGGTATATACTGCAGTGCCTTAATTGTGTTCACAATGTTGTATTACCATCACCAACATCCATTGCCATCATTCCAAATAGGAACCCTGTACATTTTTCGCCTTAACTTCCCCTTCCCTATCCTTATCCCTTCCCCCTGGTAACCTATATTCTCTGAGTTTGCTTATTCTAATTGTTTCTGTTTGTCCTTTTCTGTCTGGCTTATTTTGCTCAACATGATGTATTCAAGGTTCATCCATGTTGTCACATATATTAGGACTTTATTCCTTTTTATGGCTGAATAATATTACATTGTATATATATACTGCATTTTATTTATCCATTCATCAGTTGATGGACACTTGGATTGTTTCTATCTTTTAGTGATTGTGAATAATGCCAAACATCAGTGTGCAAATATCTGTTCGAGCCCCTGCTTTCAATTCCTTTGGGTATAATTAGTAGTGGGATTGCCAGGTCATATGATAAATTCTATATTTAGCTTTCTGAGGAACTGCCAAACTCTCTTCCACAGTGGCTGCCCCATTTTACATTCCTACCAGCACTGAATGAGCATTCCTATTTCTCCACATCCCCTCCAACACTTGTTATTGTCTGTTTTGATTTTTTTTTTTTTTTTTAAATAGCAGCCATTCTAATGGGGATGATATGGTATCTCATTGTGGTTTTGATATGCATTTTCCTGATGGCAAATGATGCTGAGCAGCTTTTCATCTGCTTTCTGGCCATTTGTATATTTATCTGGAGAAATATATGTTCAAGTCTTTTGCTCACTTTTTAATTGGGTTATTTGTCTTTTTGTTGTTAAGTTGAGGGATTTCTTTATATATTCTGGATATTAATCCTTTATCAGATATGTTGTTTCCAAATATTTTCTCCCACTGCATAGGTTGTCTTTTTACTTTCATGATAAAGCTCATTGAGGAACAAACGTTTTTTTCCTTTTGATGAGGTCCCATTTATCCATTTTTTCTTTTGTTGCTTGTGCTTTGGGTATAGTCTAAGAAAACATTGTTTAACACAAGGTCCTGAAGATACTTTCCTATGTTTCCTTCTAGGAGTTTGATAGTTCTAGCTTTCATATTTAGGTCTTTGATCCATTTTAAGTTGATATTTGTCCATGGTGTGGGGTAGGGGTCCTCCTTTTTTTTTTTTTTTTTTTGCACGTGGAGATCCAATTTTCCTAGCACCATTTGTTGAAGAGACTATTCTTTCTCAATTGAGTAATCTTTGCCACCTTGTCAAAAATCAGCTGACCATAAATGTGAAGGCTGATTTCTGAACTCTCAATTCTATTCCATTGGTCTATATATCTGTCCTTGTGCCAGTACCATGCTGTTTTGATTACTGTGGCTTTGGAATAAGTTTTAAGATTAGAAAGTGTGAGTCCTCCAACTTCATTCTTCTTTTTCAGGATGGCTTTAGCTATTTGGACCCTTTACCCTACCATATAAATTTTATGATTGGCTTTTCCATTTCTGCAAAGAACGTTGTTGGAATTTTGATTGGGATTGCATTTAATCTATAAATTGCTTTGGGTAGTATTGGCATCTTAATGATATTTTGTCTTACTGTATTCTTTTTGAAGGCTGCATAGTATTCTGTTGTATGGATGAACTATATTTAACCAGTTCTGTACAGATAAGTATTTTGACTGGATTTAATAGGTGTCTTTTGTAGGGTTGTTGTTACTGCTACTATTGTTTGTCACTACATAACATTGCTGCAATGCAAGTTCTTTTATGCAATTTTCTTTATATATATTTATGAGCACTTACCTCTAAGATATATTCTTAGAAGTGAAAGAACTGGGTCAAATAATGTGTTTTAACTTTTTAATAAATGTCTTTTAAATGGTGATAAATGTTGCCAAAGTGAGCTCTAAATAATTTATGCTAATTAACATCTGTACCCACAGAACACAAAGGGATCTGATTCTCCACACTCTCATTAGAATGTGTATTTTTAAACTTTTTCATCTTGCAAACTGACATATGAACATGTTACTGTGTTACTGTTTTAAGTTGCTGCATGAAATTTTAGACATTTTGAATTTGAGGAGCTACAGGGTCACTTGAAAGGAATATTCTCATAGACAGGTGGAAATATAGGATGTGCATTTGATGACTGGGGAGGAGTTTATAGATGCTGATTTTGGAATCTTGAGCATAGAATAAAGTTCTCAAAAAGAGTGAGATTACGGTTAAAAGAATAGAGGAACAAACTGAGCCCCAGAGACCAGAGAGGGTGACAGGCAGAGCAAGAGGAACCAGCTATCAGGGAACCGATAAGAGACAGGAGGATCAAGGGGATTTAAGATTACAGAAAGCAAAGGAGGTGCATTCCAGAAAGGGGGTGAAAAGTGTAACATGTTGTATCAGGAATTAGCAAAATGGACAAAGAGGAGCCATTTGATTTGGCAGAGAAATGACAATAGATTAGTTCAGACATTATCCAGATGTTGGGACTCACATGGCCTATGTTAGAAACCGCTCCTATTTACTAGAAAATTCCACCTTGATAGGTCTGGTAGGAAACACAGCCAGCTCTTTAAACTCCCCCAAAGATGAAGTTGGTCCAATTCCAAAATGTTAAATAATGTTGGCAATAAAGAGTTTTAAAATTATCAGTTCAGCCATCACATCCCAATGTACTCTGCACACTCATTATATTACTGGGAGTCCACCTCTAAAATTAAGACTCTAGCAATGGGAGGGAGGCCTGAAATGATGAGGACTAAAGGTTAGACATAAAACTTTTATGCATATAAAATATATTGCTTCATTCCAATATTGCTCTAAGAAGTTTTACATACTGCTACACATAATAAAACAAATTGAAATCAACAAAAAGCAATTAAGGAATTGTGACTTATGTTCGGAATAGCTCCAAGTGACTGTTTTAAAGATTGTAGAAAATGTACTTCCTGCAAACCTTTCAGCACCACTTTTCACTCCCTTCTTTCTCCAACCCCCACTTTCTCACCTGCCCCAGACATCTGAGAATGACTCCCTCTCCCCTATATCACTCTAATCCAAACTCTTCTAATGGGTAGAGAATGCCTTAAAATTGTATTCTGTGGGATTCTTTCTTATTCTCCCTTTTTACTTCTTTCTAAATCAAGTCTCAAGTTTGACTGACATAAATGAAACCAGAAAGTTTAATTTGCTTCTGATTGGTGATTAATGGTTTATTTTACTCATTTTTCCTCCATTCTGAAATTTGAGGTTCCATCTGGTGTTCCTGTGCTTATCTTGATACTAAGAGGGTTTAGTAGAGATTCATAATTAAACTGGGGAATTATTTTCCTTGATGGCTTGGAATCCTTTTGGGTTCAGTCTTTATGAAGTGCATAGGAAAACCTGTTCTCATTTCCTATATTTTCCACAGAAAAATATGCTCTGTATGGGCATATTTGGCCTTTGAAAAGGCATCTTGGAATCATTTAGAAAAATCAACGTGATTTGAAGTCAAGATGTAACAGTAAATTTAGGACAGGTGAAGTTTTGTTGTTTCCTCCATGACTGAGAGATTTACTCTTTCGTGTAAGTTCTGCCCGTTTTGTCAATGATGTCTGGGGATGGACCTGAATTCTGCCAGGAAACTTATTTTTATCTATTCAGTCAAACACTAAATGGTCAACTGAGAAAAAAATCAAGTTAATAGTTTAAATGAGTCCACTAATTGTTTGTTATATGTTTTCATAATTGACAAGTCAATCTAGCCACAGTATTAAATCTGTTTATTCTGATCTATAATTTTTCATATTCCTGGCTTTTGAGAATCTGATGAAAACTATGGACCATCTCCCCTGAAAAATATACACTTGCACACTCACACACATTTTTTTGGTGGAGTTTTAATAGATCCCCTGAGTTCTAATCACAGATCTCTGTGGATACCCTGATAGGTGCTTCTGTTACATATAAATTGAGTTTGAGTCATGAAGATTTCATCCAGAGGTCCTTGCTTCTAATAGAATTCATACAGCTGGGAGGTTATGCCTCCTGAGATAGTTTCCAAAATGTTGTAGAATTGGGTGAAATCACAGAACAAAATATAAAAACATCCCTCTCAAAAGTGTTATGAGTCAAGTGACATCATGTCTGAAATAACTTGGTGGATAGAAAGGTTGAGGTTTAGGAGAACATGATTTTTTAAACAAATGCTAATTTTCTTATTAAATTAAATTGGTTCCACCACAAAGAATAGAATATAAAAGGAATTCCATCTAAACTCAAACTTCCAACTGTGACCAAATTGAGACATTTTCAGCACAAATTTGAAGCTGTGGTTTTCTATTAAAAGAGAGATTGGCCCATTGGAGCTCAGTTGCTTGGGAGGAGCCTGGAGGCTCCCATCGGTACATTGCGAGTCTCTGGTGGTGATGGAGATGTACCAGTCTTGACAACTGAAGACAAAATTGTTTCTCAGCTGGCAAAAATACTAAACTTTTTAAGAAAACAGAAATATAATGCTGATTATGAACTCTCGGCAAAACAAGAGGCAGATACACTCGCATACATTGCTCTCCTTGAGGAGAAGCTTCTTCCTGCAGTGCTTCACACATTCTGGGTTGAGAGTGATAATTACTTTTCTGTAACAAAACCATGGTTTGCTTCATGGATTCCTTTTTCCTTGAGTTTGATTCTGCCTGGAAGAATGTCCAAAGGAGCGTTGAACAGGATTCTCCTGATCAGAGGACAGTCCCCTCTCTACCACCTCTGGGAAGTGGAAGCACAGATATACAGAGATGCCAAGGAGTGCCTAAATCTTCTGTCACACAGATTAGGAACATCTCAGTTTTTCTTTGGAGATACATCTTCTACATTGGTTGCCTATGTATTTGGTTTTCTTTCACCTCTTTACAAAGTACACTTTCTTAAAGTTCAGTTACAAGAACATTTAAAACAGCTCTCCAACCTGCGTTGCTTTTGTGATGCTATCTTAGACAGTTACTTAAGGCTTAATCTTGCAGATGGATGACAATCTTCGCCAAAGCCCTCAACTTCTTCCTCGGAAACTGCCAACAATCAAATTGACTCCAGCAGAGGAAGAAAGTCATTCCTTACAACAGCTATCACCCTGACAGTCATCATGCTTTGTGCCCAAGTTTTTGCCTTCAAGTCATATGATTGCCTCAGTAATCTCTTACACAACGTGTGTTAAGTCAACAGGAAAGCACCATTAATAGGTATAAGGAAGACTTTAAAACAAAAGGAACTTTCTATGCTGTCTATTTATTACTACTACTACTACTACTACTACTACTGCTGCTGCTGCTGCTAGGAAGCTTGTATTCTAGTCTAGCAATGCACTTCAAATAACATCATTTAGTGTTTACACTAAATGAACTCAGAAAGAAAAAAAAAGAAATATATTTTACTGCATATTAAAACAACAACAACAAAAATCCTGCCTTAATTTCGGCAGGTTTTTGCTGTTGGTTCCCATGTTGCTGACCAAAAGCTGCAATTCTGTTCTGAATGTGCACTCTTATTTTATTTAGTTTATTAATTTAGTTTTCTTAGAGCAATCTAAATATCTAATATATGGATCTTTGGCTGATGTTTTTTTCTTCTTTTTAGAATTCTAATACTTATTTTGGGAACTAGGAAATTTTTTAATTACTTCAGTAGAAATGTCTGTATTAACTTTAAAAAGCAATGAGGAAGGTGCTATTTAATTGTGCTCTCATACATCTCATCTTTTTGGGGTTTAGTAATACATATATAAATATTAAAGATGGTTACTCATAAAAAAAGAGATTGGTAATTCTAGTTTTTCATAATCATGTTTTTGAAATTAATAAGCTTATATATTTGTTTATTCAGTCAACAGCATTATTGAACACTGGCTATGTGCCTGACACTGTGCTAGGCATTAGGGAAAGATGAATAAATAAAACACAGTCTATCTTCAGGAAGTGGGAGAATATTGAAAAACCAAGAGAGAAGTATTTAACTCAAGGCATTATATCAATTATTAGGATAAGATTTGACAGGATAGAGAAAGATTTGTTTCCTAGGACATATTGGTAAATCAATAGATTTGTTATCCTGAGGCTCAACTGTTATTAATTTTTAAAAGTGTATTTAAGTTATGACCATATAATGGATTTTTAAATAAGTTGCTAATGTAGACTGACATAAAACTTGGGCTAGTCTCTTTTCCTTGCCTCAAGATAATGATTATGTTTATTGTTTATTTATATTTGTTGTTACATTAGAAATGAAAATCAACTGTGACAAACTACAAAAGCATACAACTTCATGACTATTAGGGAAAAATTGATGACCTTTGTGTATATCATCTATAGAATGTGCAAGACCTAGAGAAATTGAACTGTTTCCCAAAAAAGACTTGTACAAGAAAGTCCGTAACAGTCCCAAACTGGAAACAACTGAAATGTTCATCAACAAGAGAACAGATGAACAAATTTCTATATATTCGTACAGTGGAATATTATTCATCAACAAAAAGGAATGGACAATTTACACATACAACAACACGGGTGAACCTCGAATATATAATGCTGTGAGAAAGAAGCCAGACACAAAAGAGAACATACTGAATGTCCCATGTATATGAAGTTCTAGAACAGACCAAACTAATCAAAGATGATAGAGATCAGAACAGAGGTTGCCTCTGGGGATTGGCCAGGATTGACAGAGAAGAGGCATGAAGGAATTTCGTTGGGGTAGGTGTTACATGGTGTAGTAGTCAGAAAAATGGCCCCTAAAGATGACCATGTCCTAATCCTTGGAACCTGTGAATGTGTTGTTACCTTACATGGCAAATGGGACTTTGCAGATGTGATTAAGATTAAGGATCTTGAGATGGAGAGATTCCCCTGGATTCCCCTGGATTATCCAGGGGTGGTCAGTCAAAACATATGAGTCCTTAAAAGTGGAGAACCTTTCCCACTTGTAGTGAGAGAGAAAGATTGACAGTAGAAGAAAGGACAGAGAGATGTAACATTTCTGGCTTTGAAGATGGAGGAAGGAGTCACAAACCCAGGAACATAGGCAGTTGCTAGAAGGAGGAAAATGCAAGAAAAATAGATTCTCCTCTAGAGCCTCCAGAAAAGAATACAGTTCTGTCAACACCTTGATTTTAGCCCCTTGAGATCTGTTGTGAATTTCTGACTTACAGAACTATAAGATAAGCCATTTGTTGTTTTAAGGCACTACGTTTGTAGTAATTTGTTACAACAGCTATAGAAAACTAATACACATGGATATATGCATTTGTCAAAACTCATCCAAATGTACATTTAAGATCTATTCACTGCATGTAAGGTATAGCTCAAAATTTTTTAAAAATCTTCAAAAAGAGAAAGAAATAAAAGATTACAGATACTGTTGCAGCCCCCTTCGTTGTCGTTCCCAGTAACTTTCTTCCCTCTCTCCACAGAGGTAACCATTATCCTAAATTTCTTATCATTCCACTCATGCTTTATATATTTGCCAAATACCTATGCACTGAAAGCGTGTTTTGCATTTTCTTAAACTTTACAAAAACAGAATCTTATTGTATTTATCCTTTCATAATTTGTTTTTCACTTCATTTGTGTTTGTAAGGTGAATTCATGTTTTTATGTGCAGTTCTAATACATTAATTTTTGTTATTGTATGGAATCCCATTTTATGAACAGAACATAATTTATTTAACCATTGTCCTGTTATTGAACATTTAGGATATTTCCTCTCTCACTCGCTCTCTCTCTTTCTCTTTTCTTTGATATTACAAACGTTGCTGCTATGAGTATACTTGAACACATGTCAAAATTTATTAAGGATATATACTTAAGAGGGGAATTGCTGGGTTTTAGAAGATATGTATCTTCAACTTGACAAGATAGTGCCAACCTGCTCTCTAAAATGATTGCCCTAGTTTACACTCACAACAGTAGTTTAAGAAGTCCCACTACTCCACATTCTTTACAACGCTTGACAGTTTTAGGCATTTCATTTTTGTACCATCTGATTGGCAAAAGTAGATTTATCTAAGCTTTAGGACATTCATTTGCACAGCCCCCCTCCAAGGCCTTGTATCTAATTTTGTATTTGTAATTTTGTATTTAAAAAAAAAAAAAATGTGGGGGGGGTGAAAAACTAAGAAACGCCTGGTAAAAAAATTTAAAACATTTTAAAAAGAGGGGATCTCAAGAAAAGTAGTCAGCAGGGTCCAATGCTCAGAGGTTAAGTGAGACAAGGATTGAAAAGTGTTCATTGGCTTTGGCAGGACAGGGTTTATTGCTCTTAGCAAGTATTGGGGCAGGGGTAGAAATTAGAGTGCAAATAAGAGGCTTGTCACCTCCACTTGGAGGAGCTTTCCTAATAAAGGTCTTTATCATGCCAGGATTTAGCCTATACACCACAGTTTTGCAGCTTATTGGAGTTCCATGGAGTCATCCAGCCAAGAAGCTACTCCTCTAAACTTATAACACTGTTAGGTAAAATATCAGGGAGATAAGATTTTCTTTTAACTTCCACGTGCACATCTACTGTGTAAATCTCTGCAAACCGATGATATCCACACACAAACATGTACAATATGTGATTTAATCTCACAAGGAACTTGAAGCTGTTATCATCACTTCTGCTGATTGGAGTCTCAAAGGTCAAGATCACATTGGAGTCTTTCCATTGTTGTAAAAGTTAATGAAAGTTAATTATTAAAGCTGACAGAAAGGTAATTTCCCCACTACCTTACATATTCTATATATAGATATACTTATACATAGGGATGCATTCAGACCCATAGACTCAAGTGGATGGACACTGTGTCTTAGAAATACTGGAATACCTTAACCTGAAATTTTTCCATTGTTGCTGAAAGGCCTCAACAAGCATGTATCGGGTAGGAACCAAATTTATGAACATTTTTACTCAAACTGGCTTTCTATTTCTTGAAAATGGTATATATTCGAAAATCAAAATCTATTTAGAAGTTCCTGGTGTGTTCTTTGGCTTATTCCATGAACATGAATAAGCCAAAATTTTGAACAACTCCACTATTGTAGGCTAAAATGTACGTCTGGAGAACTGGCAATGTGAAGTAAATATCTGAGTACACTTCAATTTGACTATGTGAATAGTTGTATGCATTGTTAAGGCTTAAATAACCTTTTCAAAGACAGCGGAGGTTTTTGCTTTGCTTATTCAGATAATTGCTTTAACTCTCCACCCAAATCTGCCTTTTTAGATATGCTCTGAAGGTTGGCAAATAAGCAAGCTTTTGGGAAAGGGTTTCCCTAGGAAATAGAAATATCTTGCAGAAGGGCCTTTAAAAGGCTATCTGGATAGGAATCTCTTGCTTCCTTGTAGACTGTCTTGTTTCCTTGGTATGGTACTGAAGCCCCCCTCTCTATTAGAGGTGGAATGGGGATCAACATCCCAGAATCCTAAGGATTGGGGAATAAATTATGGGCTAGAGTGGACTTACTGGTATTCTACTATAGACTTATTGTGATTCTAGCAATGGAAGAACTTATATCATTGATGTGGAGGCAGAGACCACTAGAGGTTCTGAGCACAGGGAGAGAGAAAACAGGTGTAATACGAGGGAATTTTCAGAACTTGGGGATTGTCCTGAATGACATTGCAATGACAGATACAGGCCATTATATATCTTGCCATAACCTACAGAACTGTGTGAGAGAGAGTGTAAACCATAATGTAAACTATAATCCATGCTTAGAGGCAATGCTCCAAAATATGTTCATCAATTGCAATGAGTGTACCTCACTAATGAAGGATACTGTTAATGTGGGTAAATGTGGGCAGTGTGGGGAGTGGGGCGTATGGGAATCCCCTATATTTTTTATGTAACATTTATGTAATCTAAATATCTTTAAAATAAATAAATAAATAAGGCCATCTGGTCCAGAAGTGAGGGATTTGTTTGCCAGATATCCCATAAAGTCCAAGACCACAGGGGAAGGGATAGAGGAGAAAAGAGAATAAAGCAAGAAGGATAGAGAATGAAATGCAGGAAAAGGATAGAGAAAAAATATTGTCACTGGAAAGTGACAAAGTGACATACCACCAAGAATATTATACCAGGCAAGGGCACCTATCCTAAGGGGCCTAAGAAAGTAAAATTCATTTCATTCTTTAAAATGTCAAAGATAGATTCTACAACATTCTTTACATGTGCAAGTGAGAAATAACTTATTAAATCACTGGATTAAATAATTCTCTTTTCCAAGGTAAATTTATAAGTTCAGAGACACAGTAATGTAAGTTGGCCACATAAAGATCATTCCTACTGAGAAATTAGGAAGCAAGTATTTGCAGTTCAGAAGCCAGTAGCTTACAGTGGGTTAATACATGCTTTAGAAGTGGGGCCTGCGCTCATAGACAAAAAACAAACAAACAAATAAAAAACATACTTTACATACTTTACCTTCTCAATATGGATAAATAAATAAGTATATAAATAATGGGGAAAATGTATAAATGCCTACCACATAACCCATATACAAGAAACATACGAGTTTACAAAATAAGATTTTAAAATATTGCTGAAATAAATTAATCATGTAATAACTTATTCCACCTTCCTTCCACAATGAAGGTTGTTGACTCTCCAAAGAGAAGAGAAGAGCCTCCTTTTCACTTTGCTGAGGCGCAAAGAGGAGGATAAGCAGGCCACTTCAAGGAGACTGAGCCCCCTGCTACCCAGGCTTACATTTTGAGTGTTTAATGTTGAGAGTAGGCTCGTGGGGGTTGGTCTTATGCTCAAGGGGGAAAGGCACGGACAGTGCCTCATCTGTGGCTCTGTTCCCTTTCCTTGTCTCTTCTGGAGATCAGAGTTGATGGATCCTCCACATGGACAGGCTAGACCATAGCAGAGAAGAGCGTGTAGTGGAGAAACTCTGCCACTCACGAGACCTGGGTTCTAGTCCTGGCTTGCCATGAGACTTCTCTGACTTCAATTTCTTCACCTCTAACGTGGTGATAAAAAGCCTACCTTCTCTGCGAACTTCACAGGGCTTCACTGCGGCTGAAGGGAGAGAAGTGAAAGTGCTTTGAAAACCACAAAGCTTTACAGAAATGTGAGGGGTTCTCTTTATTCTTGAATGAGTCTACTGAGTCTGAAACTCCTTGCTATGGCACACCTGAACATTTCTCTAATGGTTTAACCTTTTCTCCAACAAAGAGTTGTGGTCCAGTTTTTGTCTCCCTCACTATCCTTTGGACATCATTTGCTCATTCCCCACTGCTTTCTCATCACTTCTTCCAAACCTACATGTTCTTCAAGGTCTAACTCAAGACTCACAGTTCCTTCATGAAACCTTCATCATGTCCAACCCACATTCATATCCCTTCTTCTTTCAATGTATCTGTAATAATTTTGAGCACCTCTCCCATATATTTAAACACTTATCATTTATATATCTTTTGATGATAGCTTGGTTCATTTCAACAAGCATTTTTGAGCACCTACTACTATAGATACCAAGCTAGAGGAGAAAATGATGATTAAGACTTGGGTCTTGCCCTTAGTTTTATAAGGGAGATAAACTTTTAAACAAATGATGACAATATGGTGCAATATAGAAGAGAAATGTACAAGGTACAGAGAAGGAAATTATTAACTTTATCTGGGTGAGTCCTGGACAGCTTTTCAGCATTGTCTTCTCTTACACAACCGCATCAGGAACTGAGTTCCTGACAAAAAATAGGCTGAAAAATCCTTGTTAAATGAATGAAGAAATGAGTCGATAATGAAGGACAGTTGTGTATTTTTAAGGATGAATTGGGGTCTACTAGGTGCTGGAGGAGAGGAACACAAACAAAATGATAAGGGCAAAGGCATGATATGTTGGGTTGGGAAACTACTATAATTATGCAGGAGGAGGCAGAGGCATGAGATGGGCCAGAGCCAAAATATGCAGAGCCTTGTAGGCCATGCTGAGGAGCTCGTACTTTTTGTACACCACAGTGAATCTCTGAATTTTTTTTAAGCCATGGGAGTGAGAAAATAAGCTTCCCATTTAAGATAGGCAGATGCTTAAAAATTACGTTAAAATAAACTGGGATGAAAGTGGAAAACCGCTACTTCTGGACACAAGCTCAGGTAAACATGGAGTGAAGTCATAGGAAAGTTGGCAGCACTAAAATTTTCAGACAGGTTCCAGTTGACTTTTGTCATGTAAGCACAGTTATAAATGGAATCTACACAGTCAACATTAAACTCAGTCCTGAGGCTGTTACCTAGGAAACCAATACCTTACCTTCAGCTATTGGTGCCTTACCATACCTTACTTACAGTCATGACCCTACAAAGAGGGTAATGGCAACCCCTTTCCCATTAGAAAAACTAAGACTTGTAGATATACAGTTAAGCAATGGCTAAGCAAAGATTTCAAGCCAGGTCTACTTAACTGCCACAGTCTCCCTCTTTTATGCTGCACCTCCTAACTAGATGAGGCTTAACTTGGGTTTTTCAGCATTATGGATAATGTAGTATTAGAATGTACACACCCAAAAAAGAATTAAGTTCCTAGAAGATATTAGAAGATAACTATAAATTAAATAAGTCATATAAACAGACTTCTTGAATTAGCAATGCAAAACACATGCTATGTTCTGGCCCATGATGGACAATGTGAACCAGTTACCTGTTATGTTATGTTTTGGCTCACAATGGGCAATATGAACTAGAGTTACCCATTGTTTTTGCCAAAAAAAAAAGTTGAAAAACTTTTTCCTTTAGCCACCTTGCGTTGGTACTCTCTGTGGGATGGCTGCCAGCACACCCTTAGGGTCCTCGTCCCAGTCCCACCACCTGTGAATGCCTACTATAAGTCCACTTAGCCTCTCTCTCCTGGGAAAGTCTCTGGCTTCAAAAACAATCTGGTTCCTGGACAAGTGCTTTTTTAGATCACATGTTCTTACCTGTATTCTGTGATAAAGGTTTCCCTGGTGGAATGAGAATTATTGGTCACGTGCTACAGTGTGTTAAATCCACAAGGTAGGGCAAAATTATTCAAATTAAATCCAATTGCAGTACAAAACCTTAAAAAAAAAATCTGGAAGGGTTTGTGAAGATGCAATAGCTTGTAAAGGTTCATCACTAGAGAGTAGGAAAACCTAGGATACAGAATCTATAAGCAGGGCAGACAGGTCAGGGATTCGGCACCCTGCCAGTAGGCCTTACTTTGGAATTTATGCTCCCCAGTGTAACAGAGTTAGGTTCTCTACACATGGTTTTTCTGCCCCTTTTATTTGAACCTATAATTAGGACTATACTTGATAAATATATGTCCCAGAACTTAAATCTTTGGTCTGTCCATGTGTTAGTTAAGCCCTGAATCTTAGCAGAATTGCAACACCTACTCTCCAGTTCACTGGCTCACCCAAGACAACTAACAAGGAGATGATGATGGACAATGTCCATCCCAAGAAACAGAGAGTATCTGCAACTGCAAGCAAGATAGTTCCACTCATCTGTCCCATGGGATCAAAGCTCCCTCTCAATTAGAAGCAGAGTGGGTATCACCATCCCAAAGTCCTCAAGATTGGGGAATGAATGATGTTCCAAAGTGTACTTATTATTATTCTAGCAATGGAAGAACTCTTATCATTGATATAAAGGTCATGGCCACCAGAGGTTCTGAGGGATGGGAGAGGGAAAAATAGCTATAATATGGGGCATTTGGGGAACATTGGAGTTGTTCTGCATGACATTGCAGTAACGGATACAGGCCATTGTATATTTTGTTAAATCCTACAAAATTGAGGGGGACAGAGTGTAAACTATAATGTAATTACAATCCATGGTTAGTAGCAAAGCTTCAATATGTGTTCATCAATTGGAACAAATGTACCACACTAATGAAGGATGTTGTTAATATGGGAAAGTGTGGGAGGGGGAGGGAGGGGCGCATATGGAAATCCCTTGTTTTTAAAAATGTAATATTTATGCAATCTAAAGCTTCTTTTAAAATTAAAAAAAAAAATTTTTTTTTAACATAGGACTGTTTTTCACATTCTAAATTATAATTGACCTACCCATTTCTCCCAAAATAATAGCTACTCAGCTCTGATAACATCTATAACATTATTAATTAATTACCGTGGGAAACGGATGTGGCTCAAGAGGTTTGGCGTCCGTCTACCATATGGAGGGACCGGGGTTCGATCCCCCGGGCCTCCTGGTAAAAAAAAAAAAAAAAAAAAAAATTAATTACCGTGCTGTGTGCAAGTGACTGAAGAACACAGGTGTCACAGCATTTAACTAGGAATCACTGCCTGCCCCAGCCCCTGAAGCCTTCTGACCGCTCTTCATCAGTATCAGCACTGAAACTCTCTCCCACCCCACTCCCCACCTGTTACTCCTAATCACCACCCTGGCCCTCTCCAATCCTGATGCATCATCTCCCTGCTTCCATCCAGCTTGACCCCAACCAGAATGTGGGGCTTTTTGTGCCCTTGATTGTTGCTTCCTCTTCACCTGCTGAACAGGGTCCCTCTCAAGGTGCCCACTGGCACAATTATTCTGCTTGTTCTCCGGCCTCTCACTATCTCCCCCAAGCACAGTTATTGGGACACTGCTGTATTTCCCATTGTCCAATGACTTATTATGAAATAGGGCTGCCTTACCTCTTGTTTTCCACTATTGACATTAGGGCATTCTGAGACCAATGAAAGCAGTAGTATTTTCAGCAGATTTCAGACATAGTTAGTATTTTTCATGAAGTCTCCACCAAGACCTTCCTTCACTTGAATAGCTTCTACAGGGTGTGCCATGGAGAGGCCGCCTTGTGCAAGAATGGTGGTGGCATCTAATGTGACTGGGAAGGCTGGGAAATGATCCTTTTCTGCACACCTGCTTGCCCCTTGGTTTCAAATTACCACTAATTAGAGACAAATGCTAGTATCATTTATGAGCGTCTCGGATCAAATTGGTCATTTCCCAGCAGAAAGCAGACCCTTGAAAGCCTAGAACACTGAATAGATAAATGTCGAGGAGCATAAAGGGCAGGACCACAAGACAGCTTCTGGGTGGAGGCAGCATGGAGAGCCCCAGGGAACCGGAGTCAGTGGTGACGGTGCTTGAGCCGCAGGTTGGAGGTGCGTGGAACAAGGGGGTGGGGTGTGCCCATGACCCTCTCTAGAAATATCGAAAAGAATAAATTGGAATAGTTATATTGAGAAAAATGAATTCCAGACAAACAGGTATGACTAAGCCACAGCACCAAGGTCTGCACATTTGTGTGTGTATGCACATTTATATAAATCAAATTAATATATATTGTAAAGACCAAAAAGTTTTAAAAGCACATTACATGAAAGGAAAAAAAAGTGGAAATGTATACAATCAAGACATGAACTTGTAAAATTAGTAGGAGTAATAACTATGAGAATGAATTTCAATCCCCCAAAAGCCACTCACACCCTAAGGAACCTGGAGAATTATTTGGGTCAAGAAGATAAAAAGGAATATGAAAAGGCACACATCAATATGGGTGTAATATTTGAAACTGGAGTTGTAATGCTAGGAACCAAAAGAATTTTTTCCAGGAATTGCTGGGGAAAAGGTAACTTGTACAGGTGAAAAAGTTATGAAACTCTCTTTTGAATTGCTCAGTAAAGTAAGTCATTCTCAAGAATTCCAGAAATGATTAAATGGAGAATGGCATTGACTTAATGACCATCTGGAGCTTCATCAGAGGCACCACCAGGGTGGCTGGCACAGGGGCTTATGCTGATTATTACACATGGAAAATGAGGCAGCAAGCTTTGGGCAGCCAGACAGGTTAACAAGTCTTGGCCCTCAAGGTCTCACTCTCTAAATTCTGGAAAGGTATCTTAAGCTGTCCTGATTCCTGCCCTTTGAGTGCCTGAGTGAGAGGAGGGAGTTCTTCCAGTCTGTGGCAGGATGGCCAGAGCTCAGCCCGTGATCCAGGGGGCTATGAGGGGATCACTAGAAACTCAGCTATAGTCATCCTCAGAGAAGGAAGCTTATCAGAAATGAAATTATTTCTGCCACCATGCTCACTGGCTAAAAATTAGACAATGGCTCAGCAGAGAGGAAACATACAACAGCAAAAGGAAGAAGAAAAATGTCTTGGTCCTTTTATATGGAAGAGAACTAATGAGTTTCTGTGAATCTTTGGTGAAAACAGGAGTAAAGCAACAGAAAAGTAGAATCTTCTTTTTCTCCTTCTTTTTTCTATTCCTGGCAGCATCTGACAGAAATGAAAACACACGGTACTGGAAGCGGATGTGGCTCAAGTGGTTGAGCTCCCATCTACCATGTGGGAGGCCCTGGGTTCCGTCCCGGGGCCTCCTGGTGAGGGCAAGCTGGCCCGCGCCCGCGGAGAGCTGGTGCTGCAAGATGACGCAACAAAGGGGAGACAAGCAGACACAGAGGAAACGGGCAGCAAATGGACAGAGAAAAGCAGACAGCAAGCACAAGCAGCAGTGGCGGGTGGTGGGGGGGTTCTAAAGAAATAAAAAACAAAAAACACACAGTACTTGAGTCTTCCTCATCCTAAAGTTCACTAGGTTGGATACCTCACAGAATCAAAGCTGTTCTTGAAAAACACTCCAGACAGCCTTTCTAAGAGTGTCAATGCCTCAACTATACATCTATTGCTTATAATCGGCCACAAAGGACAGTAAGCTATGCTATGCACTGCAATCTATGAATGTGTTCTTCTGGCAATGGGAAAAACGATAACATTAGTGAGGTATGTTACTAGGTGGGGATGGGAGTGGGGATGGATTTGGGAGACAGGGAGGATAAGCAGCTTGGTGGGTGGCTCAGAAAGAACAGCGAAAGGGGATCTAAAAGTCATAACAAAACTCAAAGGGGATCAAATTCTTAGAGGTCACGCCAAAGAGTGAGGCAGAAGCACTACGTTTTTATCAGACAGGGCCAGTAAAGAGAGAATTAGAAGGGGCCAGGGCATGGGGTGGGGGTGGGAAAAGTGGATGGTCAAAGAGAGGTCAGATGGGCCCAGGAGCTGGCTGGGGCCCTCATTATAACTTGGACCTCTGCAAACATGCTGAAAATCCCTTAAGCTATGAGAGGGCACCATGTAACAAGGTGCAATCTAGTGTGAGATAATTTAATTAAAAACTGTGACCGAGGCAGGGAACAAAAAAACGGAACCTAGATTAGAAAAAAATAAAAGGTAATAGTTAGTTGGCATATTCTTCAATTATGTTCATATTGGACAATAAAAAAGCTGCATGTTGTAGAAGAAATAGCAAATGAAATCTGAAAATGGAACTCCCACTTAAAACTTTTTAAAACTTTATCTATTTTTATTGGAGAAGTTATGGGTTTACAGAACAATCAAGTATAAAATAAAGGATTCCCATATACCACCCTATTATTAACATTGAAGTGGTACATGTGTTACAACTGATGAAAGCACGGTTTTATAATTGTGCTGTTAACTAGAGTCTATGGTTTAACTTAGAGTTCACTGTGTTGTACAGTTCCATGGATTTTTTAAAATTCCATTTTTAACACTCTTCTTGCTGTATGACCTGGGGAAAATTACTTAGCCTTTTGGGGAGAGTAGGGGAGAGGAGGTGATAGGATCTTCTCATTTGTAAGAAGAGAATAATGATAACAGTAATAGTAAGTACCTCAGATTATGAGGGCTTAATAGGTAATGTGCATAAAAAGGGCTTGTAAAGCTCTGTTCAATTAATTTTTAGTTTTTAAGTATAATAGAGAGAGGATTGAGATAAGAATAAAAAATTTAAATATTTTGTGCAGAAAATGCTGATAGTAAAAATAATAACTACCATTTAGTGAATGCCTATAATGTGCTAAGGGCAATGCTAGATGCTTTGAAACTATCAGTTAATCTCCACAATCACCTTGAAACTTGTATATTATTATCCCAGTTATATTGATGAGGCTCAGAGAGTTTAAGTAACTTCATTAAAAAGACCTCTTCCCTAATGAACAAAGTAATTCTTTCCATAGTTTCCACAGTCATTAATTGCAAAACTCTAACTCCCAGAAACAACAGGAGAACAACTTAAATGGACAATATCTTTGAATTACACAAATTAAAAGCATTTTATAATGTATCCGAGTAAATTGGAACAGTCTTAACCAGAGTTAGGGCCAGTGACTAGACTTTAAACTTAATTTCTCCCGATACTGACCAAGTGCCATAACTTTGGAAACATTTTTAGGAAAAAACTTCAAAGTAAATTCCTTTTCTTGATGAGACGGGCTCACTTTACAAGTAAAATGGACTCACTGACTAGTAAACTGAGTCCATTTTTATTGCTTTTTGGCAATCCTTTTTTTTTTTCAATAAAAAATTTTGTTTACTTACCCAAAGAAGCCTTGTCCAGCTCCTTAGAGTAAATGTGATATCACTGTGGCAGAACGCAATCGAGGTCCCTTAATCCTGCCTCTTTTGATCTCAAAAGGTGGTAACATTCAGTTCGGAGCTCACTCATCTGTAAATTGCATCACATTATCTCTGAGTTATTTAAGAAGCAAGCTCTGTTTGATTCCAGGCATTTTAACCTTCTCAAGGCAAGAAGAAGGGCTCGCCACATAGTTCCCAGGGTCTTCCACTTGCCACAGCCACCAGAGAAAGCCAAATGATTGAACCAATTGGGAATCAATACATTGTGGCCAGGCCAGTGTATTCTGCAAATGTTTTCGGGGAAGAACATAAGAAGAAACACAGATATCATAAGACATTTCTGGATCATCTCAAAGCATATTGTAGGTAAGACGTTTTCTAAGGTACTGGCACTAGGAATAAATGAAGCACTCTCACGTAAAATTTCACGCTTTCAAGTTTTCCTTTCTGGCTCTAGCCCATAGTTACAGACTGCACTGGCTTCCCAGACTCTTTTCATCTTTGGTTTCCAAACCTCCTACTCCCTGCCAGAGTTGGAAAAGTAGTCTCTAAAATGAACAGTATCTCAGCTCTCAATACCGTCTTTCCAAATCAGACAACTAAGAGATCAGGACAGGGGCAAATTCTCAACTGAAATGTTGCATAACTCAAGCTGAGGATGACAAATGAGCTCTACTACCACTAATGAAAAGCAGCATTTTTCTTTAAAAAATCCATTGGTTGTGACCATGGGGCTGGTTGATATAGGTAAGAAGGTGAATGTTATTGTTAGTGAAAGTAAATGTGTTAACTTTGTCTTTAATATATTAAAATCTTTACCAATGTACCTACCAGACCCTCCAATTTTCCATCAACAATTAGGTATTAAACTTAACATTTGGTGCCAGTTGACTGACCTGTAACTTGCAATGTTTTCAGCTGTTCCTCACAAAAGGCCAAGAGAATGGCCCTCTCCCTGTTCCCCATAGCATCTTGGTTACCAGCATACCGGATAAAAGAATGGTTGCTCAGTGACATCGTTTCTGGTATCAGCACAGGGCTAGTGGCTGTACTGCAAGGTAACTTCTTAAAAATTTATTGAGATGTAATTCACATACCATAAAATTCACTGTTTCAAAGCGTACAATTCAGTGTTTTATAGTATTTTCAAGAGGTTGTGCAACAATCACCACTATTTAATTCCAGAACATTTCATCATGCCTCCAAAAAACTCTTATCCATTAGGAGTCACTCTCCATTCCCTTCTCCCTAAAGCCCCCAGCAACCACTGGTCTATTTTCTGTCTCTACAAATTTCCTTATTCTGGCATTTCATATAAATAGAATCATGTAATATGTGGACTCTGATGACTGGCTTCTTTCACTTAGCATGTTTTCAAGGTTCATCCCTGTTGTAGCATGTATCAGTACTTCATTCCTTTTTATGGATCAATAATATTCTATTGGATGTATATGCTATATTTTTTTTATCTCTTTATCTGTTGCTGTACACTTGTGCTGTTTCCATCTTTTTGCTATTGTAAATAATGCTGCTATGAACATTGGCATACAAGTGTCCTTTTTGAGTCCCTGCTTTAATTGCTAGGTCATATTTGTTTAGCTTTTTGAGGAACCACCAAACTGTTTCCAAAGTGGCTGCACCATTTTACCTTCCCACCAGCAATATATGAATGTTCCAATTTCCCCACATCCTCACCAGCACTTGCTGTTTCGCATTGTTTTTATTTTAGCCACCATAGTGGGTATGAAGTGGTATCTCACTGTGGGTTCGATTTGCATTTCTAATAACTATTGATGTTGAGCATCTTTTCATGTGATTATTGAACTTTGTATCTCTTCTTTGGGGAAATGTCTATTCAAATCTTTTGCCCATTTTTAAATTGGGTTATTTGTCATTTTTACTGTTGAATTATAAGAGTTCTTTATTACATTCTGGATAATAGACCCTTATCAGATATATGATTTGCAAATGTTTTCTCCCATTTGGTATGTCATCTATTCATATTCTTGATAGTGTCCTTTGAGGCACAATTTTTAAAAAATTTGATGAAGTCCAATTTACCTATTTTTTCCTCTGGTTGCTTATGATTTAAGTGTCATATCTATGAAACCATGGCTTAATCCAAGGTCATGATGATTTGCATTTACGTTTTTTTCTAAGAATTTTATCATTTTAGCCTTTATATTTATGTCTTTGATCCATTTTGAGTTAATAAGGTAACATTTTTAATATCCAATTTTAAATATCTTAACGACCTAAGGAAAACTTTTTTGATTCCCCTTGTACAAAATAAGAATCCTGCTGCTCGTGTATTTACAGGTCTAGCATTTGCTCTGCTGGTCACCATTCCCCCAAGCTATGGATTGTATGCAGCCTTTTTCCCAGTCATAATCTACTTTTTCTTGGGCACTTCTAAGCACATATCTGTGGGTGAGTTATTGGGCTGCTTAATGCTCACATTGCTTTTTCTTTATGAATTCCATTAGTCACATCTTGTATCAACTCCAAATTGGGCATAATCTAGAAGAGTCATAAATTTCCTGTAAGAATTAGGGCCCGGATGTGGGGAAAGAGGGCAGAGTTACAGACGACAGTCATCTTATATGTTCATATTATGACTGAAAGACAATTATGCTTTAGAGAGATATACTGACCACAATTCATTCACCCTTTGATGTTAATTAGGTCCATTTCCAGTTCTGAGTATGATGGTGGGAGCAGTAGTTGTAAAATTCGTCCCAGATGACAACACAAATTTCTCTAATAGCTCGATAAGTTCAACAGTGAATGAGCAAAAGGTGATGGTGGCAGCAACGGTCACAGTCCTTTCTGGAATCATCCAGGTGAGCACTTGCTCATGAAATCTACCTGCCCCAATCTGCTTCTCCTGATTGGTACACTTCTTTCTGTTTTTTTCCCTCCTGCCATTCCTCCTCTCTTCCTTTTGGTTTGTATCTTTCCCCTCAGTGGCCTGTAGCCAAATCATTTAGGAAGGGTCACTCACCACTACCAGCAGTGGAGGGACAAGAAGCTGCTTGTGTGTTTGGGTGGGAGGAAGAATGAGAACAGGGAGGCACATGTGGTGAAGAGTGACATACTTAGCCAATAAAATGCCTAGGAATTGACAGTCACTAAAAATAACTATATGCAAGTAATAGTGACAGTAGCAGCTTTCAAGTTTTTCTTTCTAATTCCTTAGGGACTGAAATCTTGTTGGTTGGTTGGGGCTTTGCATTTTGAATTATCCATATCAAATATTTGAGGGAAGCTGACGAGGATAATGGGTCCAAGCCTCATTCCCAAGCCACTCTCTTGACAGCATTGATGAATAGTGAAAATGTCATGGACTCTTCAAGGACATAAGTGGTGTATCCTATTGTAAAACACTGTGGTCAGTTCTTTAGAATACATTGCTGAACCCAGTGCCTTTACATGCCAAGAGCTCTGGTTGCATTCCATGAGATATGTTTGGAAAGACGGGATACGTATCCAAGGGAAGAAGAATCTATCCAATTCTCTTTATTAGAGAACACTGATGCTTTGGGTGAATTGACCATCTCTGTCTTCCAGTTAAAATCAAACACTTCTGACACATATACACACAGTTATTTATCTCTTAAGCAAGTTAGGCAGATTGTTTGAGGAGTATGAATGAACGCTCACCAGTACATGCTCCAGAAGCTAGGAAGTGTAACTGAAAATTACATTGGCAAATTTACGAAGGCTAGATAAGATTCTGCTATAAAGGTTTTAAGGATGAATCTTCCAAAGACACTGAAGAAAGAAAGAAAGAGAGAGAGAGAGAAAGAGAGAAAGAGAGAGAGAGAGAGAGAGGAAGGGAGGAAGGGAGGAAGGGAAAGAAAGAAAGAGCAAGAGGGAGAGAGAGAGAGAAGAAGGAAATGGGGGGAAAGGGGAAAGAGGGAAAAGGAAATGGAAAGGAAAGGAAAGAAGGAAAATAAGCCTGTTACTTTTCAGGGTGCACACTAAATTTACATCCTATTTGAACACCACGTAACAGGGTGGAGGAGGGAGGAGCCCCGGAGGCGAGGCGTTCAGGTTGAACCTTTACATTCGGGATCATTTAAATTGCTGACCTGTAGTATGCAGAGGTGTCCTAATCTTCACTAACAAAGGCATTTGTCCATCTCTTTGCAGTTGGCCATGGGAGTTCTGCGGATTGGATTCGTGGTGATATACCTGTCTGATTCTCTGATCAGTGGCTTTACCACAGCTGCCGCTGTTTTTGTTGTGGTTTCCCAACTCAAATTTATTCTTCAGCTGACTGTCCCGGCACATACTGATCCATTTTCAATTTTCAAAGTGAGTATTTCTTTAGTTGAAAATATACTGAAATACCTGAAACTCACTATTTTGCTTCTGGAGCATTTGCCTTTAATTCCTTCGCCTCAGGGCTTACCTCCAAGAAATCAATGGGTTGTGAAATTGATTTGCATTAAGAAAAAGTAAACAGCAAAGAAAACAATGCTGAAAATCAGCCACGTCTATCATACAAGTAGACAACAAAAATTAAACGCCACTTCTCTTAGATTTGACTCGAGTATTTTAAAAAAGAAAGAAACCTAAATATATTGTTAAAAGCTTTAATATTTTTCCCAAGTTTTAATTTTTTTTCTCAAAATCTTGTTTTGAAAGAAAATTTCTAATGGAGCTACAGTGTTTCCCTATTTCTAAAAAGGCAGTTCTCATTCTTTTAAAATTGAGGTTCTTCTGAGCCTTCCAGGTGTCCTGGTTTATAAAACAAAAGGAAACTGGCCAATATTTAAGTAGGCCATTGTTCTTCCCTCCTTCAGAGGATGCACTGCAGAACAGATGGTATTTGCAGGGCTTCTATCTAGACAGACTAGTGCAGTCTGAGAGAAAATTTCCTCCAAACTGAAACCAACACTCTTGCACTCCCATCCAGAGCTGCTCCAGAAGCAGTGTGTTCTCAGAGCAATTTGGAAGCCACTGTGGACCTGTCCTGGGCCCCTGCATTTGGAACCCAACTGGCTTCCAGAAGTAATACTATGTACAGAGCACAGATAGTCACTTATTTTTCAAAGGTGACATGGAGAGTCAACTATGAAATATGAGGGGTCTGGACCTAGAAGTGGCCAGGAATTAAGGGGGATACATACCAAGAAAAACTGTCAGGTAACAGAGGCTATGCCCTGGACAGAGCAGTAGTAATGAATGTGACATAAAGAAATAAAGATTTCTAGAAATCTTTGATCAAAGAAATTTCAGAGCAGAAGAGACCAATTGTAAAAAGGTAAAAAGTAACCAATAAAAGTTGACACTATGCCCAGCAAAAATGCCAGAAGCATCTCTGAACCAGTGTGGTACCCACCCTACACTTACTTATTCTTCTCATGTTGATAAGGGAAGTGCTGGGACCCTAACCCCCTCAGCAAAAACCCACAGCTTTAGGAAAATAAACTCCCCTGGTCCCTTTGTCCCCTCCTCCCTGCCTTTTCTCCATGGAATCCAGGTTAGGAAGATAAGCACTCCCTACCTGCCCCTTTGAACTGAAATTTACAACTCTAAACAGATAAGGACTCTTTTCCTCCCTAATGGCCCTCTTCTTTTAGGAAGATAAGCTAACCTCCTCTGCTTTTGTAACCCTGCCTGCCCACTTGCTTAGGAATTTGCCCACTTAGTATTCCTATATAAACTTATGAAAATCGAGAAACAGGGCTCAGAATTTGGAGACTGAATTCTCCTCTGGGTCCGTGGGTAATAAAACTTTGTTCATCTGTACCCTCAAGAGTGCCACTTGGGTTTCATTCCATCGGCCACAACATTTGGTTCCCTGACTGGGACAAACCCAAACCAGCAGGCCTGTTGTGCCGCTGGCTTGGGGCTGACAGGCACGGCTGATGGCGATCTCCGAGAGAACGAGGTGGATGCCACCTGTCCTCTTGATGGGACCTCCTTCTGAGGTGGTCCCTGCAGGCCGCATCCCTACACCCCAGCCTGACTCAGTGGGGAAGCGGACTGAGCAGTGCCAGAAGACTCTGGAAAGGTAAGGCCCTGGGTGCCAAGTCCTCAGTCAGGCCCATCTCCAGACGAAAGAGGAGACTGATCACCTCCTGAAATCTCGAGTACCGAGATTCCAGAATAGGGCAATCCCTGTGGGAGGGACTGCATAACCTCTGAGTGACTGTGTGAGTGAGTGAAAATGGCAGAGGCTTTTGTCTGCTGTACCAGTCTGTGACTCCAAGGCTTTATGCTATGGAGCCCGTGGGGGCCCTAACCTGTTTTCTGCAGCTATGTCATATAGCATAATGGCCACTCCGAACTTTACCCAGGCACCTTAGCTAAGATGAGTCTAAGTTCTCACGAGAGACGCGGACAGGCGGGCATCAGAGTGGCCTTGAAAGAGGCAACCCCTTCCCTTGTCTGTCTTGCACCACTGACACAGAGTATGGGCTCATCACAGTCAAAACCTACCATCTTAAATTGCATGCTCAAGAATTTCAAGAAGGGTTTTTCCAGAGATTATGGCATCTGGATGAACCCTGGCACCCTCCAAACCTTATGTGAAGTAGAGTGGCCCATTTTTAATGTTGACTGGCCCTCGGAACGGACCCTGGATATAGCCAGGGTCTGCGCAGTGTGGCTGGTGGTCACAGGAACTCCTGGCCACCCCGATCAGATTCTCTACATCAACTCTTGGCTAGAGATAGCCCAGACTCTGCCTCCTTGGGTTCTATTGTGCGTTGGAAAAAAAGGGACAGAGCAGGGTCTTGGTTGCACAGGGAATGGGGCTTCAGAAGCCAGTCGTTCATCAAGGGTTCTCGGAAGAGGACCCACCACCCCTACCACTACCACTGCCATACGCTCCGGCCACTCTAGCCTCTCCTCCTAGCCCAGGAGTACAGGCAGATCTCCCAGAAACACCTCCATCTTCAGTCCCTCTTGGAACATCGACCCCTCTGAGGAAAGCCCTGCAACCCCACTAGCAAGGAGGCTCTGGTCAGCATAACCCACGTTACAGATGCCCCTCTGTGAAACACAGGGTCCGGCCCAGATTGGCAAGAATGGGACCATCCAACCTGGGAAGCCTGTATTATACTACCAGCCCTTCACAACTACAGACCTCTTAAAGTGGAAGCACCACAGCCCTCCTACTCGAAAAAGCCCCAGACCCTAATTGATTTCATGGAATCCATTTTCCAAACCCATTGTCCTTCTTGGGATGATTGCCACCAACTCCTGAGTTTGTTTAATATGGAGGAGAATCGACGGATTCTGATGAAAGCCCAAAAGTGGTTGCAGAAGCAGGACCCTACTGGCCTCTTAAACCTGGAAGATTGGGCATGAGAGGTGGCACCAGAAGCCCAACCAAACTGGGACTTCAACACTGATCAGGGACAGGCTGCACTCCAGCAATATCAGGAAGCACTCCTCCAAGGGGTCCAAGAAGGGGCAAAATGACCCACAAACATGACAAAGACAACTTTAGTTACTCAAAAGCCTGATGAATCTCCAGGAGATTTCTATGAACAGCTTTGCAAGGTCTTCAGAATCTATACCCCTTTTGACCTAGAAGCTCCAGAAAACCAGAGGATGGTGAATGCTGCCTTTGTTGCACAGGCAGCAACGGACATTAAAAGAAAGCTGAAAAAATTAGAAGGGCTCATGGGCATGAACATCTCTCGACTCCTGGAAGTCGCCAACAAAGTATTCGTCAATCGAGATGAAGCCACCAAATGAGAAGCCAAGAAGTGAATAAAACATCAAGCCTCCCTACTGGCAGCAGCCTTGGGAAATCTTGACCCCACCAGATGAGAAGGGCCACCTTGAAAAGGGGGGACAAGCACCAGAAGGGTGCCTCTGGCCAGAGACCAATGTGCCTACTGCAAAGAATGTGGACACTGGAAAATGAGTGCTCCCCAAAGACTCAGGCACATAGAAGGAACATCCCTAAAGGGAAATACTGACCTGAACCCCAAGACCATCTGATCGAGCTGGCAGGGCTCAACCCTGAATGGGGCGACCGGGCTCACTGAAACTTGGCCCCCACGAGCCCATGGTCAAACTACAAATCTGGGGCCAGTCAATGACTTTCATGGTGGACACTGGCGCTGAATATTCTGTGGTCACAACCCCTGTAGCTCCCTTTAGTGGAAAAAACGCTAATATCATAGGAGCAACTGGGGACAAGTCAAGCCAACATCCTTTTTGTCAGTCAAGAACTTGCCGGCTTGGTGACCACGAAGTGACTCATGAATTTCTGTACCTGCCTGACTGTCCAGTTCTCCTGCTTGGTAGGGACCTCTTAGACAAACTGGGAGCCCAAATTACCTTCAAACCAGAAGGGCCAGCAAGCTTAAGCCTAGGGATCAGCCTCACTCTCCTCGTCACCATATCCCGAAGCGAAGAACGGAGAGCTGTCCCTCTTAGGACAAGAGACTAATAAACTAAGCTATACCCAGGAAGAACAGGAGTGGGCTAAAAGAGAAGGGGGAAGCCGAACCCCTGAAGGAACTTGGCTGCTCTCGGATGACCAGATTTTTGTACCAAAAGGAGCCGCTCATGCCCTCATCCGGCGATACCACCAACTCACCCACCTAGGGAAAACTGCGCTAGAAGTCTTGCTCGGGAGATACTACTACATAGCCTGGCTAACTTCTCTCTGTGCCACCATCAGCAGCCAGTGCCAAGTTTGTGCCAAAAACAACCCTTTGCAGGGCCCCTGTGCTCTGGCAGGTGTCCAGCACACAGGGATGGCCCCGTTTGAAGATCTCACAGTAGACTTCACAGAAGTGAAACCAAGTCGGGGGTACAAATATCTGCTGGTGATGATATGCATGTTTTCAGCTTGGGTCAAAGCTTTCCCCACTCGCACCGAAAAGGCAAGAGAAGTGACTAACGCTTTACTTAGAGAAATCATTCCACGACATGGGCTGCCACTGTCAATTGGAAGTGACAATGGCCCAGCCTTCGTGGCTGCCATAGTCCAAGAGCTAGCAAAAATGTTAGGAATCAAGTGGAAACTCCATACCGCTTACAGGCCCCAGAGTTCAGGGAAAGTTGAACGCATGAATCAAACCCTCAAAGCCACCCTAGCCAAATTCTGCCAGGAAACTGGTCTCCCCTGGGTAGACTTACTTCCCTTGACCTTTCTCGGAGTTAGGTGCACCCCAGGACCCACAGGCTATTCACCCTTCGAAATTCTATTTGGGCAGCCACCCCCAATTATCCGGGTCTTCAAAGGAAATCTCAAACTTCTGGGGGAGGCTAGCCAAGAATCCATTCTCCAGCAGCTGAGGAAAACTCTAGCCGAAATACATAAAACTGTCTTGTCCTGGAATCTCATCCCCCTGGTACACCCAGTGCACCCCCACTGGCAGGGGACCTAGTCTGGGCCAAAGACTGGAAAAAAGAACCCCTTCAGCCTTCCTGGACAGGTCCACATACTGTGATCCTTGTAACTCCTACTGCTCTTAAAGTTGCAGGCATCGTCCCTTGGATCCATCATTCCAGGGTCAAGAAGGCACACCCTGATAAAGAGCAGGATAGCTGGACAGCCCAACCCGTACCCGACTATCCCTTGGGAGTGTGAGTCACCCGGGATCTCTGAGCACCAACCTTGTCAAACGCCTGCTGAATGGACCCCTGCTCCTGGTGGATCCTGTGCTTATACGGCCTGCTCGCCTTGGTATTTAGAGTTGGACTCGCTGCTGTGGCCCCTGCAGACTGGGCTGTTGTGAATAGAGCCCTAATTGCAATTGCTTACTGGTGTATAATAGGATGCTTCTGGGCCTTGACTTGCTTGTCCTTTCCTTCCTTGCCCCCTCCCTAGGAGCCAATACCCACCCCCAAAATCTATGGCAGCTGCAAGTTAGTCAAAGCTGGGGCAAACAATCCGTGCTGAATGCTTCAGTCCCATTCTCGGCAGGTGCAACTTCAGCCTCTGTAATATTTGGCGCTTGCAGGGCAATCCAAGATCATTCTCCTTATACTCCTTACACCTTGCTAGTTGCCCCATACCCCTATGTCCCCATACCTGCCCCCAGGAGAGGGTGTAGGGGTCGCAACTATGGGAGTTATGACAAATACCTCTGCCGAGACGCCCCGAAAGGGCGGATGATTTTGCCACTCTTGGAGCTTGCTGATAGGTGCCACTGCTCCCCGCAAGGGGGTCCCACCAATGTCTCCATATCTCCTACAGAAAATCCCCAGCCCGACAGGGTGTAGCATAGAAACCTGTGACCCCATAAAACTCACCTTATTAAACATATCCACTGGATCAGAAAATACCTTTTTAAAGGCCCAAACAGGACTAAAACTAGGAATCGGAATATATGACCCATCAGGGCTGGACCCAGGGGACCTCATACTGGTCCAACTGATCCCAGTAACCCAACCCCCAGAGAAAACCCTGATGAAAAATATCAGTAAAGCCGCCCAGACACTAAAAGCCAAAGTTAGAACTGCCCTCCAAAATGTTATTTTGAACCAGGTTCTAAATTTCCACCAACTCCTAAATGAATCTCAGCCCAACATAGCTGCCACCTGCTGGCTATGCATTTCCTCAAGTCTAACCATCTTCCCTGTACCTGTTCCATGGAACATAACCCTCCTGACCCATGACAGCTCTGCGGCGGGAACCAGGCCCTTCCCAGTCCGCATAACTGAACCCCCAGGAAAACTGGCTAACTGTAAAAACATAACTACCAGGTCTCTTTCAACCATCCTCCCTCTTGGAAGGGCCAACTGTAACACCACCTGCCCACTCAATGAGCCTGACCGATGTGCCGCAAACTCCACCATCTGGGTCTGTGGCACCAATGCCTACCAATGCCTACCCCCCAGATGGCCAGGGCATCTGCTACCTGGCTTGGCCTGTACCATCATTCTCGGTGTATGGAGATGAATTGCCTGGAGAGCTCTCCCGAGCCAAACGAGCAATACAGGTAATTCCAATACTCTTAGGACTAGGAGTAGTTGGGAGCACAGCAGTAGTGGGGGCCTCACTCGCAGTTGGTCAGGAGGGCTTACAAACACTAGCATGAAAAACATCAAATGACCTCGAAGAAATATCGGGGGCTCTCAACGGATTGCAAGACCAGATAGACTCGTTGGCAGAAGTGGTTTTACAAAACAGGCGAGGATTAGACTTGCTCACCGCAAGTTCAGGGGGGATCTGCCAGGCCCTGGGGAAGAATGCTGTTTCTATGCAAACTCCTCAGGAATAGTTAGGGACAAGGAGGCCCTACTGAAGGAACAAGCCAAAGACCGTTTAAACCATGTATATCAGGCATCTGCCAACAAGAACTACTTCCAGTATCTCCTTTCCTAGATTTTGCCATTTATGCCAGTAATAGCCTCAGTCTTTTTCCTCTTAACTTTCAGGCCATGCGTTCTATGTTACCTAACACCATACATCACTTCCCGCTTAAATGCCTTAAAACACCAAGTAATGCCTTCTGTTAAGTATCAGCCCTTGGGGACTATAGAAAAATTCCCATGTTGGCAGATGATGCCCCATAATGAATTATAAGGGCATCAAAGGCGGGGGGGGGGGATGATAAAGGAAGTGCTGGGACCCTAACCCCCCTCAGCAGAAACCCACAGCTTTAGGAAAATAAACTCCCCGCGGTCCCTTTCTCCCTCCTCCCCACCTTTTCTCCATGGAATCCAGGTTAGGAAGATAAGCACTCCCCACCTGCCCCTTTGAACTGAAATTTACAACTCTAAACAGATAATGACTCTTTTCCTCCCTAATGGCCCTCTGCTTTTAGGAAGATAAGCTAACCTGGCTCCTCTGCTTTTGTAACCCTGCCTGCCCTCTTGCTCAGGAAATTTCCCCCTTAGTGTTCCTATATAAACTTATGTAAATAGAGAAACAGGGCTCAGAATTTGAAGACTGAATTCTCCTCTGGGCCTACGCATAATAAAACTTCATTCATCCATACCCTCAAGAGTGCCGCTTGGGTTTCATTCCGTCGGCCGCAACGATGTCTCCATGCTGGTCTCTACAGTTTTAAATTCATGGTTAACATGAGCAGAATAGAGAATCGCCATCAATTTAGGTCAGACCTTTTTCTGAAATGTTTATTTTTATCTATTTGGAAATAGTTAAATGTTGTATCCAAAATTATACATTAACATAGACTTGGGTGTTTTGTTTTTATAATTTTAGGTTCTAGAGTCCATATTCACACAAATAGAGAAGACCAATATCGCAGACCTTGTGACATCCTTGGTTATCCTCTTGATTGTCTTTGTGTTTAAAGAAATAAATCAGCGCTACAAAGCCAAACTTCCAGTGCCCATCCCAATTGAACTCTTCGTGGTAAGTGACTGCCTAAAGACTTTCTTTCATAGTTCATTAGTCTAGTGTTTTAGGTCAAAAGTCCTTTGCCATCTGTAGGTCAAAAAGTCTTAGCGGGGACAGAAATGCCATCCCTGCAGTTTCTGGGCATAATGTTTAGTATAGTTTTCTCTTCATTCAGAGTTTAATGATTTCCTTTTATGATTTTGAATTTATTTTTTTCCATGTAACACATACATAGTGCAGAGAACGAGGCCTTGGAAGACATGGTGATAGATCCATTTGAATTACAACTGTGGTTCACAACCATGGCAGCACATTAGGACTGCTTCAGGGCCTTTTTGAAAAGTAACAAAGCCTGGGCCAAGAGATTCTTATTTAACAGACCTATGGGTGGGGTCTTGCAATGTATTTTTTCTAAACAAGACTCTTGCACCTCAGATTTCTAATTTGGGCAATTTTGCAACTTTGCAGACTGTGATTGCAACAGGTGTATCCTATGGCTTTGACTTCAAAAACAGGTTTAATGTGGCTGTCATTGGAGAGATGCCACGTGGGTAAGTGTGCCTTTTATAATGGCAACTCTAAGCACTAACAGAGAGTAAGCAGTAGTTACGGAGATATGTGCAAGCCGAAATACATTAACCGACTTTGGAACCCTCCCTGCATTCCAGCACCAGTGAGAAAAGCTTGCCGATTTCCTAAGAAGGAGCCACAAGGAACCTAAGAGTCCACAGTTCTTAATATCAAAAAGTTTTTCCTTCTGGAAGAACTCAAGAAGCAAATGAACAGGGACTCACATGCAAGTAAAAACAACTGAAGTGAAAGTAGGAAAATAGGCAAATAAACATGCTTCTGCTCATACAGAAGCACCAAATGAAACCAGATTTCCTCATCTGTAAATTACTATAAACAATATGTAGTGTTTTGTTTGAAGTTATTGGAGCCAAATTCAAAAGAAATCCTTGGAGGGAAACTTTGCACTTAAGCAATCCAGATAAGCACATTCTGTCCTTTCTCATGATATAATTCAAAACAAAGCCAGAGCAACTTTTACTGCTGCAAAAAGATGGGAAGCCTGGTTTGTACAAGGAATTTGAAAATATATTTCATTACAGTTAATGGATTGAGAAGGGAGATCCAGTTTTGTGCTGTTTCCTTCTCTCTGCCTTCTGACTATAGACAGCATCAATTTTTTCCAATTTGCTTACCAAGGAAAGGTTACCCTCCTTTCTCCTGCAAATATTTGAGAATCTCAGAAATCAACATTTGTATGTTAGGTTGAACACTGAAAATACCCAAATTCTTTTAAATGCATATATATAGCAATATTTATACATTTAATTATCATCAAATCTTCACGTGTTACACCTAATGAATCTAAAGTATCACTTTTAACTTAGTTTTTTAGAAAAGATTTATTTTATTTATTTATTTTTCCCCACCCCTCATTGTTTGCATTTGCTGTGTCTGTTTGTTGTGTGCCAGTTTTCTTTTTTTTTTAGGAGGCACTGGGAACCAAACCTGGGACCTCCAATGTGGGAGGGAGGCACCTAAATGCTTGAGCCACCTCTGCTCCTGCTTTGTTGTGTCTCTCATTATGTTTTCCTTTTGTCTCTTGTTGCATCGGCTCACCATGCCTGTCCGTTGCATCAGCTCGCTGTCTTGCTCATCTTCTTTTAGGAGGCACTGGGAACCGAACTGGGACCTCCCATGTGGTAGGCGGGAGCTCAATCGCCTGAGCCACATCCGTTTCCCAACTTAAATGGTTTTTAAGTGGAAATCAGGCTAAGGCTGAAAGACTATTTCTAGGGTGTCCCTCTACCCTGTAACTTTCAAGTGATTACACTTTATTCTAACGTCTTGGCAGACATAAACTAAGTAGTATAATAAAAAAGCAAATAATGCAAAATGAAAGAGGATCTTGCCAGATCTTTGGAAAATAAAAGTTAAACATAAGATCACTGAGTTACAATCTTGGAGACTTTATTTAGCAAATATATTTTAAAAGTCAATGGACTTTTTCCATAAGGTGTGTGGAGTTGGAGAAGGGGGCAATTAACATTTATTAATCATTATAATCTACCTAAATGAAGTGTAGCCTAGGAGGTAAACACATGCATTCTAGAGGCAGAGTGTTGGGATTTAATTCTGCCTCACTTCTTGACCTTGGGTAGGTTAATAAATGGTGTCTATTCAATGTCTTTGGCTGTAAACCAGCACTAAAAAAAGTAGCTATCACATTGGATATCTTATAAGGATTGAGTGAGTTAATACATGTCATGTGCTTAGAACAGTGCCTGACCTATAAAAAGTGTTCAACCTGTATTACTACTATTATGAATTTAGCACCTAAATTAGGTACTAGGTTCTTTGCATGCTTTTTACAACCCAGTTTTTTTCAGGGTGATGATTGAGCATGTATTTTATTTTATTTTTTGTGTTTTATTTATTTATTTGTTTGTTTATTTATTTATTTTTAGAGCCTGTATTTTAAATTCCTGGTCACTGCAAATAGGATATAACTGCAAAGTAATGATTATTAATTCTTGCTAATCCACTGTTAATGATTATGCCACCTTAGAAGTTATTTTGTGAAAAACACAGTGAATGCAAATATCTTGGCTGAATAAAAGTCAGCATTGACACAGTAAAGGAAATACAAAGGATATATTGAGATTCTAGAGGGCTCCTACAACAATAGCTAACAGGTACTTTGTACCTTACAGTGAATAAAGGATACTCACATTCATTATTTTATTTGATCCTATCATAAAACTATGAAGGAAACAGACTAGTGTTATTATCCTCACTTTACAAATGAGGAAATTGAGACTCAGGAAGAGTAAGAAGCAGAACTAGGAAATGAACCCAAGTTTTCAGACTGGAATTCTTCATCATTGAACTCTGTTTGTGGTGGTCAGCAGCCCCTCATTATTTTGATATAAAATATAACTTTTAATTGTATTATCAATTTCAGATTTATTTTTAAAAATCCAAGCAAACTTTCTCATTTATGGTGGCAGGAAAGTATGGAATACTAGTACCTCTTAAAAATTAGAACTGAAAATTCATTAACATATATATTCACACAGAATAGCAATCCAGAAAGAATTGAACCCAATTAATCTACTTCCAATAAGTTTGAGGCTATAGACAGATGTTTAAAGGAGCTGAGCATTTCAGTAAATTGATGTATCATTTATAATACAATTGGTATATGCCATTTAACTTTTCTAAATTCATGAGGCATAAACACAGAGGTATCCTTTACTAGTTGAAAGTTCCTTTGACACTATAGCACGTTAAATTGAAACTTGCCCTTCATTGGGACCGCAGCTGACTCCAGCAGTTCTGTAGAGTGCAGGGCAGAGTCCAAGGGCCCATCTGTTTGTCATCTGTTATCAATGGAGGGAGGACTCTCTTGCTTTCCTTGTCTCAGAATCATGTTTGCTCAAAGAGCCGTCATCCATGGATAACTATTGGAGGCATTGTGGGTGATGCTTTGCAGCCCAATGTAACAATACAAGTGGAATTGAAGATATTTTGCATGAAGCTTATGGGGATATTATAATGTGGTTGACAAAATCATATCACATTTACCATGATCATTGGACTGGATTTACAATCGTATAAAATTCAGGCAATGTTGCTTTTCAACAATAAGATAGCAAATTCCAAAATTCTCAGCAGTACTAAATCCTTGCAGGCCATGCCCTGAAGTGAGGCACAAGTCAGCCCAGATTTCTTCCTTTCATTCATTTTCCCAGCAACGATTGACTGTCTGCTGGGAAGAGTGTTCTGCCCTGGACATAACCCTGAGACAGTCAGAGTTCCTGCTCTACATCTGAGTGGAAAGTTAGGGTACGGGATGGGGGTCGTGGAATACCTGCCAGGAGCTGAGGAAGCACAGAGAATCTCACCTAACTCTGACTTTGGTGGTCAGGGCAGACTTTTTGGAGGGAAGGAAGGGGAATGGTTCAGACAGAGGGAAGAGTAAATTAGACTCCAAGGTGAGAGGGTAGACCTATGAGAAATAAAAAGAAGCTTGGCATGGCGGGTGTATAAATTTTGGGAATGGTAGCAATTAAGCTGGAGGGGTGGGGAGGCAGTAGATCAGGACTATACTAAGGAGTTTGAACTTTTTCTGAGAGCAAATGGATGCTACTGAAGAGTTATAAACAGATGGATGACATTCAGGCTTACCTCATTTCAATTTTAGATTTCAGCCTCCTATTACACCTGACATGCAGACTTTCCAAGAGACCATAGGAGACAGCTTCACCATTGCAATCGTTGGCTTTGCAGTGGCCTTTTCCGTTGCTAGCGTCTACTCTCTTAAATACGATTATCCGATTGATGGCAATCAGGTAAGTATAAAACCTACACGGGGTCTAATTAGGCAGTTTTAAACAAGATTTTGTGCATATAATATCAATGGTGTCACTTTTATAAAGTTTCCTTCTTGTTTTCCTGTCAGGAGTTAATTGCCTTGGGCGTGAGTAACATATTTTGTGGATCATTCAAAGGATTTGCTGCCAGTACTGCCCTCTCCAGATCAGGGGTTCAGGAGAGTACAGGAGGCAAAACGCAGGTATTTCAAGATCTTTGTGCAGAAGCCATCCTAGCATTAGAAACTGGGAAATCTTAGCAAGTGAAAAGTCAAGCTTGTGATAAGAATTTTTTAATCCTCACAGATTGCTGGGCTTCTCTCTGCTATCATTGTGCTGATTGTCATCGTAGCCATTGGATTTCTCCTAGAGCCACTACAAAAGGTAACACTCGTCTCTTTGGATTGCATCCTTCTCGTTGGGCAATGAGTCAAGGACCCTGGTTTTTACACTCTCAAAGCACAAACTAAACTAGGGAAAATGAGATAACTACAAACTCTCAAGTACTCTTCTTAGCCATTACTTTATGGGCCAAAAATATTTATTTTCCCTTGGCAGCATGTTATGAATGTTAAGAATGCAGATATCCAAACGACCTTATTTATTCTGCTCTTCGCATGTTTGTAGCCCCAAATATAATTAACAGAAGGCATTCTGGCACCAGAGCTTTCAACATGGATTGACTGAAGTGAAGACTTCCTTAAAATTTGAGGCAATCAGGCTCTCTATCTTGTTCAGAGAGTGGTGCTACCAGCCACACAACCCATCCTTAGGAATACGCCCTACAACTCCTAGAGCTTGGTTTGACTCCAAGACCAACAGTCAGATGGCAGGATGGGTGCTGAAGGTCTGACTTCCTGCCCAGACACAGTCCTCACATTTTCACCTTCATTCTCCCCTGTCAAGCTCACCTGAACTATAATTTTTAAGGGTTTAGTTTAATGCCTCATAAATTGCTGCAGTGCCCAGATTAAAAAAATAACCTGAAAAAACTGGATCTCTAGGATACCATGAGGTGGTAAACACTTTGTCCTCTGTGGTTTTAATAAGATTTTTTTAATAAAGATTTATTTTTATATATTTATTTATCCCTCCCTTGCTGCTTGTGCTCACTGTGTCCATTTGCTGTGCGTTTTTCTGTGTCTGCTTGTCTCCGTTCGTTGTGTCATCTTGTGCCAGCTCATCGCACCACATGGGCCGGCTTGCCTTTACTCGGACCCAGGGCCTCCCATATGGTAAACGGGAGCCCAACCAATTGAGCCACATCCACTTCCCCTTTAATAAGATTTTGTGGCAGTTCACAGAACACTATCACTCGAGCCCTATAGACCTACTTCAAATCCTTGCTCTACTACCTGTGTGCTTTGGGGCAAATTATTTAATCTCTTTGAACCTCAGGTTCCCCACCTGTAAAACAGGAAGGGAAATAGGGCCCACCTCTCAGGGTTGCTGGGAAAATCAAATGAGATAACACATGTGAAGTACTTAGGTCTGGGCCTTGCACATGATAAACTCTTGATAAAGGATAAGCATTATGGTTAATATCATCACCATCATCATCATCATTATTCTACAGTCATTCTATTACATTTCTGAGTACAAAGGAGATAGGGATATGAACAGCCCACCAACATGTACTGGTTATTGTTTAGGTCTTTTTTCCTTGTTGATTGGTAGCTGTAATGTGAACTTGATCTCAGGTTTCTGGACTCCACAGTATGGTAATTCCAAAGAAACCAACTGACCAAATCTGTCTTCAACAGTACAGAGCTCTGTTTGAAAAAAAAAAAACAAAAACGTGTTCTCCATTCACTAAACTGCTGATTTCAAAATGAATGGCAGCTCTCTCTGCCTAAAGGAGCCTGCATCACTTCTGGCCTTCTCTCCCATTTCTCAGCAAGCTCTGTTCATTCCCCTCATTTCTCAATAAATTCTTTTTACTAACCTAAAAAAAAAAAAAAAAAAAAAAAAAAAGAAGGCATGGAAGGAGTCAAGCAGTCACCATTAGAGAAATAGAAGGAAAAATGCACACATACACACTCCTACATAGAGAAGAATTCTCTATTATGCTTCTTCACACATGTACTCTTGGGCTATACCCAGCCCACATCAATTAGGAGAAACTAAAGAAACAATTACCATTTAAAATCCTAGCCCCCTGAGGAATAGACTACACCTGAGGACATTTTCTGTGACTTTAAACAAAGCCCCTTGTATAGAGGATCCATGTGATAAGCTCTTCATAGACCATTTTATCAGAAATGTCTTTGTTTCACCTAAAGAACTAGTTTGCATCATTTTATCCTACGAAGGCAAAATAACCCATAAAATAGCTAATAATTAATATTTGTTGAGTGCTTACTAAGTTTCAGCAAAATCCTAAGCACTTGATATATATTTAACCTTTATTGAAGTATGGACCCCTGGTTCCTAATAAAATTATCCCCCCCTTTTCCTTTCTATGGTCCTTGATGCTCTGTAATCTTTATTTCTAAAATTATTCTTCTGTGTGTGCATTTAATTGTAAATTGTTTCTAACTGGTTTTCTATGGAGTACTGACTAAATGGGAAACAATGTCTAGCGAAAAGTAAAATGATACATCTTGTCTAACAGATGGTACTTGACATGCTCTATAATTATGGTAAATTCCCTCAAAGTGGGACACTTAATCTCTAAGGCTTAATGTACAAAGAGCCTTGTGAACCCTTTACCCAGCTGCCCCAGTGGTAGCATCCTATACAGAATAGTACAATATCAAAACCATGACATTGTCATTGGTACAGTACTGTTAACTAGACTAGACTATAATTCAGTTTTTGCCATTTTTAACCAGCATTCATTTGTATGCAGTTTCTTTCTCAAAGTCACTTAAGACCACATTTCTTCTAAACAGATTCTTCCATTCTCACAGTGAGTAAAATTGTTTAACTGGTTAGATTTTTATGAAAATAAAAAATACCGGTATCAGTTAAGTAGTCTTAGAGATATGAAAATAAATAAATAAATAACAACTGTTCAGTTTTTTTCTTTGTAAACTGTGCTTTTATAGTATGAAAACAGTCAGTACATGTAGACAAATTACATAGTCTATTCAGAACAGAAGAGCTTGAATTGGGGGGCACGTTCCTACCATTGTGTTAAAATCCAAATAAAGACTACACTTAGTTATTCAGCATTTTCATCTCAACTCTCCTTATTCCTGAAAAAAAAAAATTATCTCAGTCTTGTCTGTGAAGAATCAGAAGCCTGAAGTGCTGCCCTATAGAGCTGAGTTGACCGCCCCGACCACCCTAAGTGAATCCATCATTGGTGGTGCCATCATCAGGGCTTCTTAAAAAAGACTGTGTTCCTGGGTGGTGGTTAGTATTGGCTTGGGAAATTCACTTATTCACTCACCCACTGAGTAATTATTAAGCCCCTCCTATATGCATTTACCATGGTAGGTTCTGAGGAAATAGCAGTGAATAAGACAGACATGGTTCATGCTGTCCCAGAGTCTGCCTCAAATCTTTAACATTTCTGTGATCTTTAGCTCCATCTCACAAAAGGCATGATGGTTACTCATCAGAAAAGGTTTGGCCCCAAGTTCCCGAAGCTATTTTCTATAACTCCAAAAAAACAGACTCATGTCAGACCGTCTCTGCTTGGGAAGAATTGCTTCCAGGGCTCATCTGCCATGTGTCTTAAAATCTGCCTTCCTCTGTCCCAGGGTACTGGCTACTAAGTGTTGTCAAGTAATCTATGGCATAACCACTGACAGCAGTTTAGGCAGTGTCACTGTGATAGGGAAAAAGTCACACCCGGGGACAGGTCAGAGTCCCCAGGTCTGCTGTGTCTTGCTTGGCAGCTGCACACTGGAAAAGGATGTATCCTTCCACATGCTTTGAGGAACTTTAAAAGACTCACTTATCTACAACCTTCCACCTTTGCTTCTATTTGGTCTATTTGATTAACTTAAAGTACATCTGGTGTTTATGTTTTTAACAGTCTGTCTTGGCAGCTTTAGCACTTGGAAATTTAAAGGGAATGCTGATGCAGTTTACTGAAATACACAGATTGTGGCGGAAAGATAAATATGATTGTGTAAGTAGAAACAACACTATTTTAAAGACAGAAATCATTTTAATGGTGATGTAAAATGCATATTAATATTTGTAAACTAAGCAAAAGTTTGTTCCTGTATGTATTCATAATAATCTTTTATTTGCTGGCTATCTTTAAACTACATAGTTCTAACAATCATTCTCTGGGATTTTAATTTAAATTAATGGGCTACTTGCAAGTAGGAATTGTTCCATGAAGCAGAACTTCCTTAAATCTGTACTAAAAGTTCTTGCAGTCACAGAAACCCTCTGAATGTTAATTAGGATATGCATTGCTTCTGTTCTTTATTAAATAATATATTAATTTCCTGAGAATCTGTGGAGAACTTAAATTCTGAACATTCCTTTTGGAAATACCTCACTAAGGCTCCCCCTTGCTCTCAACATGCCTTGCTATGAGGAGAGACCATAGCTATATCCAAGTCAAAGTCTGTGGTATAAAAATTCTTAACATTGTGAACTATTGTCCATGCTTAGTGACAAAGCCCCAGGATGTGTATATCCATTGCAGGTGATGTGCCACACTAATGAAAGATGTTTATGTGGGATGTTATGGGAGGTGTGGGAGGTGGGGAACATGGGAATACCTGTAGTTTTTGTGTAACATTTGTGTAATTTAAGCATCTTTTAAAATAAAATAAATAAATAAATACCTTTTTTTTTTTTTTTTTTTTGAGTAGATAACAGTCTCTGTTTTATAGCCATACTATGTTTTTCCTGCTTGGATGGTGTTTTATGAATGAAACAGTTTATTATGCTACATACTCAATTGGTTTCTGATATTTTTGCGTGTTATTTAATAGCAACTAATAAATAGTATGTAATTATTTTTTTAAAAATTCTTAACATAGTCCACGGTACTTAACAAGCAGAAAGTGCTATGCTACACTTGGTTTACTTTTTTCCCTGATAGGTAATTGTTGGGGATTTTAAAAATCTCTTGGCATGCTAAAATTCTTGTAGAGATAGCCATTAATTAAATCAATAGACCAAGAATAAGATATTAATTATAGGCTCTACCAATGAATATGTTGATGTTAACACACAGCAGGTCTGGAATTTTAGCTGCGACAGATAGACACAGTTGTTTCCTTAACTGGCACAGAGATGGGAATAGAAACGGAAACACTCTCTTCGGATCTTTTTATCTTTGCTAGTGTTTCTGTGGCTTAGAACCTGAGCAAGCAGAAATGACCTCTTGAAGCAGGTCCCTCCTCCTGCACCAAGATTATACCTTGCATCCTCTGCTTTCAGCTCTAGAAGTCCAAGTTCTCTCATAGTTCTGGACCTAAGACATTGTACTCTAATCAAAGTAAAATGTAGTATATGCACTGTTGCTTTCTTTTCAGTTAATCTGGATCATGACCTTCATCTTTGCCATTGTCCTGGGACTTGGTTTAGGCCTAGCAGCTAGTGTGGCTTTCCAGCTCCTAACCATTGTCTTCAGGACCCAATTGTGAGTATTCTTTGTGCTCTGCATCTTTGTAGGCTTTGATTTGCTTAAATCATATGAGAAAAATTTTGTCATTATTTACAAGAAAAGTAGTTTGGTCAATTGGCATGCATGTCTATCAAGTCTGGCCAATATAGTCATCCTCTGAGGGTGATCAGCTCAAACCTGAAGGGCAGCAAATTGGAGCATCAGCCTAGGTAGCAGAGCTGCTGTTGGTCTGCTGCCTGCTTTGAAGCAAGTTCAAAGAAATCATATAACTCTCTGAGTCTGTTTGCCCAGCTATAAACCAGAAGTAATTATATTCTAAGGGAGTTTTACATCTCTGCCTTAGACTTGTTAAATGTGCTACTAAGAGGATTATGGGATTCTGCATGTCTAATAGAGGGTTCTCCCTCTTTACAGGTAGTTTAAAATTTCCACCCTAAAAGCACTGAGCTAGATTAGAGAACTTCTCAGAGGCCACTCTCATCCTAAAATTCCACAAAAGCCACTTAGAATTTTTGATTGTCAACAGTTATCCAGTCCAAGCATCTTTTTTATTCTCAAATCTGTGCTATCCTATCACTATCATGTGGTCACTCAGCCTATGTTGGGTTACATGGTGTGACAGAGAAATAAGGCTCCTTGGGAACTAAGGAGTTCTAGAAACAAAAGGCGTGCTATCGTAGTTAAAGTTAATCATTGGCTGATGGAATAAGTTTGTATTCAAATGTTCCCATACTCTTTTATTCGTGTATATTCTCATTCATTTCTTTACTGGACTTACCAAGCCTAGAAACAAACAGAGTGGTCAGAGGCAAGTCATTTTACTCTCCATATCCTCATCCATAAAACTGGGTAACGGCATCTGCCTTGCCTCTCTGAATAGCTGTGATATTCAGAATTACAATGTGAAAAGCATATGGAAGTGGTTTGTAGACTGTAAAGTGCTAGGTGTGAGGCTGCGGGAGGACATGAAGATAAGTAAAACAAAATGTTTGCCCTATGGATCTGTCATGGCATGATTATTCCCCAAACTTTTAAATTTCAAAAAGTGGGCTTGCTTTGGTATACTTGAAAAAAAAGATCAGCATTAGCCTTTTAGGACTAACAAATATGCATGAATGTTTCATTTGGCGTTGATATTCCCTACAGTCCAAAATGCAGCACACTGGCTAATGTTGGACGGAGCAACATCTATAAGAATAAAAAAGATTACTCTGATGTAAGGAAGATTCTTTTTTTTTCTTCCTTTGACTTGCTAATATTATTAATATTAATTAATTGGCACCATCTAATATTAGTTTTCCTTACAGATGTATGAGCCGGAAGGAACGAAAATTTTCAGATGCCCATCTCCTATCTACTTTGCAAACATTAATTTCTTTAAACAGAAACTTATTGATGCTGTAAGGTTTGGAGTTTGTTTGTTTGTAATTCCACTGAATGTCTGAAAATGAAATGTTTGTTCTCTAACAAGAGGGTCACTGACTTCACATATGTGGGGCTGGGTTGTATCAGTTGTTTTTGTGTCCCATGTCCCAGAGCAGATGAGACTACCTTATAAGGGTGTGTTAATATGTTGGGAAATAAGCCTCTTTGGATGAGGTCCAGTATAGAGTCACTTTTTATCAAACTCTGCTGTAGAGTAAAAAGATCTGCCAAGGTTTTGGGCTGCTGGTTTTCACAGATATTAAAGATATTCTTTGGGCATCAGTTTCAGAAACAACAAAGGAACATTTAATATTTGAATACATCATTGAAGATATTCAGGATAGGAGTTATAAATTAAAATGTACCACTAAATAAGAAATACTGCAGAGCAGATATAGCTCAGTGGTTGAGTGCCTGCTTTACATGTACAAGGTCCTGGGTTCAATCCCTGGTACAGCCTTAAAAAAAAAAAAAAGTGGGAATGGATGTGGCTCAAATGGTTGGTTGTCTATCTCCCATATGGAGGGACCTGGGTTCGATCCCTGGGACCTCCCCGTTAAAAAAAAAAAAAAAAAAAAAGTGTGTCTTAGTGAGCTGGAAAGAAGTTAACAAGACAGAACTCAGTCTTCAAGGTTAGGAAACAAACGCTCAGCACTCACTCTAGAAACATGCCTTTTGGACTGCTCAGTACCTTACACAAACCTTCTGCCTTTAATTCTATTGTTTTGGTATGCATCAGATATCTTTCTACACAACTGGTTTCTTTGTTTTGTTTTACAAAATATGGGATCATATTGTATATGTATATGTAGATGCTTATGTATATGTATATACTACCCTTTTCACATAATCTACTATCTTTTCATCTGACTATATTTTCCTTATCAAGGATTTTTTTATTACATAATTTGATCTTCCTTACTTACTACCCTGGAGCTAAATATTGCAGCAATAAGAATGTGTTTGTTTTGGAAAAGGTAAAATGAAGGTTGCCCCCAAATCTAACACTAAAATTATAAAATCATGTAATTTTAATAGAATAAAATTATATACATGCTGAATACTATTAGGTGCCAACCTTATTCAACAAATAGAAAATAAATAAAATCCCCTACGAGTTGTCACGTAGGCCAAAAATGTAAACAGGTTCAAATAGGGTTTAGATCCATTCATGGATAATTTATGGATAAATCCTGGACTGTACACAGGTTTTAGGATGTTAATAACTGAATATAAACTGTATAGACTGTAAGTCTGACACAACATTTTTGCATATGTTGTTTAAAACACTTTTAACGTTTATCACAAATATCTTTATTATTTGTCCCAATCCCTCTACTCTTCCCAGCTAGTTATTAAAATTATGCTATGTAAGTAGCAGAATATTCAGTATGCTTGTAACACAGAAATGGGTCTTTCAGGTTGACTTTAGTCCATCTCGAATTCTATGCAAGCGCAATAAAGCTTTGAAGAAAATCCGAAAACTGCATAAGAAAGGTCTGCTACAAATAACACCAGTAAGTTTTCTGGCCACATTTCTGTGCATTATAGCTAAGAGCTTAGTAAACTATAGCACAAGGTGTTGGTTCCATTCCCTTAAATGAAATGCTGGATAAACAAGGCATTTCATGTGTCACTCAATGTCATATTTTTATATGATGTCTTTGGGGATCTCCTTAAAAGTTTTTATTTCCCCAGAAAACCTACCAAAGAAAAGTGCCTACACAACTTTTTTCTTGGTCAGAGTTATCATGCTTTCTACCTCCTCCTGCAGAAAGGACTTATATGCACTGTTGATGGCTTAAAAGATTCTGATGAAGAGCTGGACAACAATCAGATAGAAGAACTGTATCAGCCGATCAACACCACAGACCTGCCCTTCCAGATAGACTGGAATGCTGAACTTCCACTCAATATTGTAGTCCCCAAAATCAACCTCCACAGTCTCATTCTCGATTTTTCAGCAGTGTCATTTCTTGACGTTTCTTCAATGAGGGGTCTCAAAACGGTAATTTGTTTGTTCTTAATGGAATCAACCAATAAATGACTAAAGTAAAATTTAAATAGAAGTAAATTACAGTCTTAGAATATTCCATGACCAAAGCTGGGGGACAGGAATATTCAATGAACCCTTTAAAAGGGCATTTCCCATAAGATTGCATATCATTTTGAAGGCAACCCAAAATACAATCCTTATATATGCTGAATCCTCTGGTAAACAACTATGCTCATGCTCCTACCAAATTTTAATTCTGTGGTGCTTTCTGTGGTGGAATTGTGGATCCTTTTCTTGTCTTTATCTTCATCCATTGTGAGCTGATGAAATTTCACCTACTTAACAATCTGTCTCAAAAAAGCAAGTAGATATAGGAAAGAAAAAATGTCACATGTGATTTAAAAAACAGGACTGAAACAATCAGATTGAGATCTGTTTTCTGTCCAGAGTTTTGTCAGGATTTCTAAAATGAATTAGTTTCTAACAGAAATGCAGAAACAAATGTAAGGAAAAGTTAAGAAGTCCTACATTTCCCCCTTTTTCTTGGGTTCTCACAGAAATTTGTATATGTAAGAACTGAGCTAAGATAAGATCTATTAAGTATGAGTGAGCTGGAAACAAAGTTAGAATACGGGGTCAGTTTAGTTTCATTAAAACTGTATCACGTGGAGCAGGTATAGCTCAATGGTTGAGTGCCTGCCTCACATATACGAGGTCCCGGGTTCAATCCCCAGTACTTCCAAAAAAAAAAAAAAAAGCCTTATCTATCTTAACTTTACATAAATCTCAAGACTGCTTGTTTTTCATCTCTTTTTTTGTTTTTGTTTAACTGTTTATTTTAGCTTACGTGGAAAAAACACTCATATAAAATTTATATTTTGGTCCGGGTGGTATATGTAGCACAAACAATAGGGACTCTGATTCAGATTTCTTTGAAGTCCAAACTCTTAGGTCAGTGCCTGGTAAAGGTTCTAAAAGTGTTTATGATGATGATAATGATGATATTAATGATCATCTAAACTGATCAACAGTATAAGCTTTTTTTTTTTTTTTTTTTTTAACACCTTTTATGACCTGACTCATATCATTACTAGTATTTGCTCTTTGCCTGGAGACAGGAAAATGGATAAAGATGCATTGGTGCTAGTTATATCTGGCCACTGTGGACCAGGAATAATGAATAATTTATCAGCCATAGGTTATTTTAGTTTTTGTGTATAGAAAGGTCTAACCTAGAGTATCCTATGGAAGATACTATTTTAAATTTAAATCAGAGTTGATTTTATAACTTTGAGGCAGAACATTTTTTCATAATACTTCAAGAATGATCATTTTAACATCTTACTGAAAAGGAGGGCTCTTTCCTTTGGGTTTATTTCTTTCTGTCACAGTGCATTGTTTTTACCCTTAGTATTTCTCTATGTTATCTTTTCTCAAAATGTGAAAGGTTCTGAAAGCAATACAACACCTATAGGTATAATTATGATAGTTTCCTTTATGTTTCTGACAAGTAAAACAGTTCCCTAAGAGAGATATACTTTTTTTTTTTTTAACAGATTTTGCAAGAATTTATCAGGATCCAGGTGGATGTGTATATTGTTGGAACTGATGGTAAATTTAAAAAAATTTTTTATTTTCTTGTTCTGACAATCACTTCAGGCTCACTGTCAACTCATAATCTAGAAATCCTCTCAAAAGAACGGGTATGTGTGTGCTGATTTAAAATGGCCTACAGGGAAGCGGCTGTGGCTCAATCAGTAGGGCTCCCGTTTACCATATGGGAGGCCCCGGGTTCGGTTCCCGGGGCCTCCTGGTGAAGGCAAGCCCGCCCGCATGGCGTGGTTAGCTGACCCAGCGAGCACCAGCAGCAAGGGGGGGATAAATGGATAAATAAATAAAATCTTTAAAAAAAATAAAATAAAATAAAATGGCCTACATCCATTGCCACAACAATACTCAGGACAACCTCCAACTCCCAAAGAAGCCCCTGTATTTCAACTGTGGGAGAGAGTGTGGTCTACAGTGTGAACTATGGTCTATGGTTGG